>JAJIBD010032022.1:0-28244 GCA_021461705.1 Cryptotis parvus | reverse complement strand
ACAATTATTTCTTCCTTTTCAACTTTCCCTGAAGCACAAAGAATAGGGAAAGGGCAGATACAAAGAATGTTTTAGCTGAAGGAGTGTTTTCCTCTCATTTAAAAGCGGAACAAACGCCTTTGCTTCCTTAAGCTTAAGAAGGAAAAAAAATTGCTGTAATCCTTTGTATGGTAATCAGCAGCAGAGTGTTTGGAGCCCCGGCCCTCCCTGCTGCCCGGGCTTTTTTTACTTCCTCAGGGTGGTGTGGGAGGTGTGTTGCTTGGAACCACCACTGGCCTGGAGTGCGGCCCTGGGCACTGGCCCTGCCACTGCTCCTCAGCGACACACTGGGTTTCCTAAGGGCTTTGCTTCTGCTGTGAATGCAAGTCAAAGGACCACACACTGTGGACAGTCAGGGACTCTTTGGGTTCTTGAATCAGCACTTGCCCCTTTGTTCTCAGAGTTTCCACCACAAGTTAATAAGGACACAATTTCAGGGCTGCCTTCTGTGCAGCAGTCTGCACTAGCTCCCACATGGAAGGTGAGTGGGAGGGAGGAAAAGCCACCCCTTGGGGGCCGGGGGGAGCCGTCCCAAGCAGTTGGCTCCACTGAGTGGTCCCACTGTATTGGGCCTTCAGGCTGATAACATGGGCCTGGGGGCTGCCTCACCTGGCTTGAAAGCCACTTCTTACAGAGTAAATAGAGACAGGCAACAGCCATGGGACTGAGTGGGTGACTGTGGGGACTAAGAATAAGTGGCTCCTAATATTGAAGTGGGTGCCACGGTCCACTGTCTGTAAATCCTGCATCCACAAGGGCCAGAAGCGTGGGTAGCACAGCGAGGAGGGTGCTTTCATATACACAGCGACCAGGGTTCACAATCCCGGCATCCCGCATATTCCCGAGCACCGCCAGGAGTAATTTCCTGAGTGCAGGCCAGGAGTAACCCTTAGAACATTGCCTGGGTGTGTCCCAAATAGAATTAATGAGCGAATGAACAAATAAACAAGCAGAAAGAGCGAATGAATGAAAGAACAAACTAAGGAAGAACGAGCGAATGAACGAACAGGCATGAATGAATGAGCGAATGAATAGATAGATGAAATCCTGCTCCACAGACTAATGTTGCTTCTATGCGTGCTTGGAGTGATTATAAATGTACTGACAATTGACAGCATGCTTGCCTGAGGTGACTCCTCAAAGTCGGGGTATCACTGTCACTGTATTTCCACCCGATACAGTGGCATCGATTTGCTCGGTGGGCACTAGTAACATCTCATACATCGGCAAACAAATTGTGGGGGCATCTACTTGCTCAGGGACAGGAAGAGCCTCAGGCTCATTCTTCAGGTTATGGAATTGAGGTCCATAGTTTTTACTAGTTTTGGCATAACAAATAAAAAACATGGGTAGCTTACCGGGCTCTGCCATGTAGGTGAGATGCTCTCATCTCGAGGCGTTTACTGATAAGTCCAGGGACTGCTACTATGTTCACAACATTTTACATTGCACAAAGTATTCTAAGCCTCCTAAAAATCACCTGGGGAGTGTGCAGGGCTTTGTCGATCCAGCCCTACCGTCTCCTGTAAGAAGGGAGTTAGCAGCCCTAGACTGGTCTCGGGGTCAGAGAGTAGAGTGACTGTTTAGGGCGCTTAGTTATAGCTTCAGGGCACTCATGGAACAGAAGAGAATCTCGCACAGACTATAAGACAGGCCTCAAGGGAAGCATATTCAGATCTCATGGGGGGAGAAGCGACAGATTTCCAGAGATCCAAGGATTGAAGAGCACCAATACTGGGTGTTTCAGTCACAATAACCAGTTTGTACTAGTACAAACTACTGTACTAATTTCTGCGTGGTTTTAGGACTCTGCAGAAGCATAGCTTTAAAGCTTTAGCTAGGCTTGAAGGAGTGAGGCGACTGCCATGGCTAGAGTGAGGTTTTCAGCAGGTTTCTGGGCTGGAAGTTGCCTCTCTCCAGCCAGGATGAGCATTTTCATCCTCCAAGGAACTGTGAGGAGTCTTCCTGTAAACCATCCCCAGGGGGCGGCAGGGGACAAATGTTCTGGTGTTGACAGAAGGGCAGGTTCGGGATAAACAGTGTCCTTCCACTGGCGCCTGAGCCCCTGACCACAGCGAATGTGAGCACCAGCATAACAGCCCAGCAAACTGTGCAAGCGGCTGGCCTGCTCACTGCGTAAACAGAGCCAGGCCTTCTCCACGAAGGACCGCAGGAAGCCGGAACAGCCAGGATGGACAGAAGCAGCCATCCCTCCACGTGGGAGCTGGGCTTCCTAAGCTTCTCGAATCTTCTGTTGTCACGGCGTTAGACCGCGGCGGAGAGTGAAATTGTGTGCTGGCAGCCAGGGGCTCAGATTTCTGGACATTGCCACGGGGCCTTTACCTTCAATATAACAACAAAATAGAGATTCCTAACTCTGTGCATTTCCACATGTGGCCATCCACACACATGCCATACACATACACATCGCTGAGCCATATATGATGCTTGTGCCCATCCTGCTCCCATGGACACACATACAAGAGACATATACCACACCGTATTACAAAATACATCCACGCAGTGTGTACATCCAGTCATCATACAAACACACACACACACACACCTGCTTTTACACACCCCAAGTCCACATCTCTCTGCTGTGTTAGAGCGGTTAGGAAGGGAGGCCTCAGAGACACGCATTCTCACAACCAACCTCTGCAGTGCGGGTCCATAGCTTCCAAACGAGCTTATCTTTGCACCTTTACTGTTTTGGTTTGAGCCCTGGAGATGTTCAGGCCTTATTCTTGTCTCTGACTGTTGGCATAAAAGGTCTTGGGGTCCTTATGGTGGTACTGGGCATAGAACAGAGTGAGTTCCCGCGTACAAGGCAACTTTACTTCTCTGCTGTGCTGTAGCTCAGTCCCCAGGTCTTTAATCCACAGACTTGAAACAGCCTTTCAGACAGTAGCCATAGCGTGGACACTGGACACACAGTCGAACAGTCCATCTCCCACACGAGCAATGAAGACCCTGTGAGGATAAGATTCAGGGGTCCGCAGGGATACAAATCATTGGGCTGAGCCCCAGCCTGCGAACTCATGGGCGTTATCAGGGCCTCGGGACAGCCTGAGCAGCGCCTCTACTCCTGTGGACATCGCCCATGTCAAGGCAGACTGATAGCATGAGTAAGTGCCTGTAATGGGAAACTCCTGACCCAAGACCCCTCCGCTGGTACTACCAAGGTCTATTCTGGCCAGCATCAGGAGGAAGAACACAGTGTCCTGGCTTGGGGGCACAGTCCTGCAGTGGAAAGAGCCCCCAACCCAGGATAGATCCAGAAAGTGGGGGGCAGTGATCTGCCTAGCCACGTTAACACCCTCCTGCCCATTCAGAAGGAAGTGGGGCTTCTAGAGGTATTAGACTATTAGGCACAGGAAGGCAATTTCTTCTCACTGATCTTGGTTTGCCCTAGTCCCCAAGAGGCATTGGAAGAATATAGCTTCGGCAATATTTTGCTGAGAAGAACTTATTACCACTTGCCAATGACTGACTATATGTTTTTAATACACCATGGTTTCATTCGCGAATAGTGATGTTCAAGCCAGCCAAAGTCGCTTTGGCTTTCTCAATGAACCTGAGCTTCTCCCAGGTCACCTCAAAGTGATGCTGGTGAAGTCACGAACTAGCGGAGAGTCAGGGCTAGAGCTCAATAGCCCAGCAGCTGCCTTTCTGCCAGGCCATGGGCCTGATCCTGGGCCTTTGGCATCAAGCGAGATCCCTGGCACTACCAATGCACCACTCCCTGAGCCACCATGGCTGTGCACAGTAACCAAGTATTTGACCCCCCAAACTCACAGCAATAAAGGGAGGGATGACTCTAGAGGCTGTAGGGGGCCGGAGGCGATAGTACAGCCCAGGGGAGGGTGTTTCCTGGCACATGGCCCACCCGGGTTTGGTCCCAGCATACCTTATGGTCCCGAAGCACCGCCAGAAATGTTTCCTGAGTGCAGAGCCAGGAGCAACCCCTGAGCATCTCACTGGGTGTGACCCAAAAAGCAAAACAAGAGGCTGTAGGTGGGAATTCAAGTAATCTGTGGACAAGATGGGGCCGAGGCAGCTCTGTGTCCTTTCAGCTGATGAACTAGTGACTTCAACGGTATAGCGGTACAAATTGAGTGGCTCGTAGTAATTACACTGCTAGATGTCGTATTACTAACAACTTCTAAGATCTTGTCAACAAAAATACAAAGACGGTTGTTTCTCTTGAGACTTCCGTTTTGGAAAGAATCAAGCTGCCCCCTTTCACTGAAACTTTGTAGTGCCATGGGCTTGAGTTATTCTCCCACTGCTGTCAGACTTCTCTACCAAGGATCTTTCTACTGCTGCTTTATACAGCCCTCTTCCATTGCCAAATCTTCTGTAAATGGCCTCGACTGTGGTGTTGGTGACCCACTATATGCTGTTACCACATACAGCCATGAAACTCAGCCCATACATCATCTGTGAGGTTCCTTGCGTTTTCAGCAATAAACATAATAAGGAGCATTTATGCATTCTATTTCCAACCAGGAAATACATGCCCTTTGCTGCTCACCTCTGTGAGCTTTATACCCCCATAGGATCAAACAGGAGAGAGTCAAGTCATGCTATTAATTCTGCTGTTCCTGCACCTTTAAGATTGTAAAATAATTAATAATATTCTCATTTGTGTGTGACAGAGGTGGGAGTGCGGGAGGTCTCTTTTACAAGAGAAAAAAGAGTTTTCCAGCCACCACATGGCTATGTCTGGTGGTAGAATCATGAAGCTCACCTGCAGTTCACCTGCTTCTTTCTGATCCTTGTGGCTCCCAGGAAAGGTGGTGGGAGGTCAGCGGTTCTTACCAGTTACCACCATCTCTTGCCAGAAAGATTGAGTCATGACTGAAGATCGAATTTTCAAGCCTAAGACCAGGACTGCCTCTGGCTCTAAAGAGAGGTGGTAGCAGGAAAGACTTTCCCTAGGTATATGTCTAGTTTGGCACTGGATACCTGAACCACTGTCTACAAGTCTGGGGTTTCAGGCTGCAGAAAACTGACTAGGCCCAGGCTACAGGCTGACTGCGAAGAATGTGGAAGAGTACTTACCTGGTTTGGGATATTCTAGATGACTGGTGAACTGGACAGGGCTTCCATGACACCAGTGCAGGCGCAGGACTCGCTGGAGCGCCAGGCAGGTAAATAACTGCAATGGGTGAACCAATTCCAAATAAAATAGGGCAAGCCTTGACTTTCCACCTGCCAATCAGGAGGTTTGTATCTTGCGGATGGAAAGTATCTGAAGGAGGTAAAATACAAATGCACTTTGGCATTTGGGGTATGAGCTGTTACACCGAAGACATCATGGCAGTATCTGCATGCCAGAACACCTACTATTCCATTAAAATTGACCATAGATTCCTCCCAGCAGTGTAAGAGGCGACTCAAACCTCAAACAATGTGTTCATATCCTTACACTTGGCATGATATGTGTTCATTTCCTAACTAAGAAGGCATTATTCAAGTTTTCCACAATATTTCCCCCACATAGATCAGCTACAATGAGATCATTTTTGACCCTGAGTTTTCTAATATTAGTGAGCAAAAGTAAAGAACAAAATTCTAAAATTGGGGCCGGGCGACAACTTTACAGTGGTTAGGGTGTTTGCCTGCAAACCAACCTGGAGTGGAACTAGGGCACCCTGCCTGCTGGCATTAATCAGACTCAATCCTGGGAATCCTTGGGTCCCTGAGCATAATGAGTAATTCCTGAGTGCAGAGGCAAGAGATAACCTAAAGTACTGTATACAAGTGCGACCAAAAAAAGAAAAAAATTACAAGTGAAATTACTTACTTGAATAAGAATGAAAGGGCCAGCTATTTTGGTATAACCTTACCAATTTATCTCTCACGCAGAAATGACACCAAAGCACACATTGGCCTTATAATGCACTAGTATTTGGCGTAACTTGACTTGGGACAATGTGTTTCTACTTCCTCAACTCAAAGTCTGGTGCATTTCGCTAGAGTGAAGACTCCCCGTTTCTCTTTGGTGGCTTGTTAGTTGCTTGAGTTGCCTTGCATTAAGAATCAAGAGCAGGGGAATTAATCATTCTCATCTATTACGGATTTTGAAAGTACAAGGCTGCAAGGACAGGCTGAGTAGATTCTTTTAGAGTCAAAAACTTGGGATTCACGCTGAATGTTTTGCTTAGCAACCTTGGGGGATGAAGCATCTCTCTGCTCTCTGCCTCAGAGGCAGAGGAGGCTCCCTTATGTGACCCCCTGACCACATCCTCCCAGGTCCAGTTATAATGGGGGAGTTTGAGTTCTGAACTGAACTGGGATTGGGGTTTATAACTGAATTTGTGTGGGGAGACCAGTAATGCAACTTCATAAAAATACGTTATCGCTAAGTGTCTTTTATATTACTTAAAACTATTTTTTCAGTTTTTTTCAATAACAATGTGAATGGACATTTCATTAAATCCTGTTTGCTGGTAGATAAAATAATCATGTATTTATCTTTACTGAACTCCATAATTTACTTCTCGTTCCAAATTAGTTTGATGAGCTAAGACTTTTCTCATGCAACTAACTAAGTAGCGGGGTCTCCATTTAAAATATCTATATGCCCCTTGCTACCCCGCTTCAGCTAGGATCTCTATAAACTCGTTGAATGGCTATGTTTGTGGTAAGCAGTGTGTTTTTTCCCAACAATGCAATGCTTACCTGTCATCTGGCTTACACCTAAAGGGTTTCCATCTGGCTAAGGCACAGATGCAATTTTTAGCACTTTTTTTTGGTGGGGGGGAAAGTGAGTTTGGGGCCACTGCTGGCAGTTCTCAGGGTCTATTTCCTGGTTCGGTGCCAGGTTTCCTGGAAGTGTACGAGGGCTACTACATGGGTGCAGGGATTCAAACTAGGGTCAGTGGATTCAAAGCAAGGTGGCTGCCCTCATGCAATCTCACGAACCGTTACTTTTTGAAGTTTATGTGCATAAATATTGAGATAGACAAGGGGCAGAGCTGCTCTGGCTCTCCCTGGCCTAGCCACTTATGGGGTGCTCGGGAGGGATGGTAGGGTTCTAAGCCCCTGGCCGGTCAACCCAGCAGAGCCTCACAACAAGTCAGACGACCCCCACTCCATGAGGGACCTCCATTTTTCGCATCGGACTTCCCCCTCGTCTGAACTTCACCCAGCAGACAAGGCTATCACAGCCCGGCTCATGGGAGATTCATCTCCTGCAGTCTTTTTAAATCCGCCGAGGTATCCTGTTCCAGAGACAGACATGCAGTGCTACTGGCTCTCACTGTGCCCAGCCACCTCATGAGGTGCCCGGGAGCGATGGCAGGTTCTAGCCCTGGCCACCCCAGCAGAGCCCTCACTCAAGCTAGACGAACCCCCACTCCACTGAGGACCTCCATTTTCCACAATCAGACTTCCCACCCGTCAGGCTTCAACCAGCAGACCAGCCGGCATTCACAGCCCGGGTAAAGTGGCGCTTCCAATGCGCGGCGCAGTTCATCAATAAATGCTGGATTTTGAGATGGCTACAAGGTATGCTTTACGGGCAAGTCTGGAAGCTTACCTGCGTTCCCTCTTTGGTATGTGGCAGATACCAGTAACAATTATAGACCTCATTCCCATGGCCTGATGGAATGGTTTACATCTTTATGTTCCTGGAGCAAGCAGGTACCCTTTGGGCTCTACTTGCATGAGACAGGTCATATGGAGATGTGACAATGGTGCCTTTCGAGCAAACTGGACGATGAACAGGAAGACAGTGAGCAGTGATACAGTGAAATATTGTTTAAGTTTATACACATGCATATTAGCTCCTGAAGGATAGCGTTTGAGTAGCTGTGACTCCAAGTGTCCCGAAAGTCCAGACCATTCCACTGGGAGACCGGGGTGGATATTTTCTCCTGGCTCAACTTCTTCAGAAGGTCCCTCTCAGTTCTTTTGAGGGCATAGATTCTTGCTCCTGCTCAAGCCTGGGAGCCCAGAGCCTAGCAATGGCTTCTCCATGCTGTGAAGCTTTCTTCTCTTTCTTTCCCAGACTGAGTTCAGACTCCAGGGTGCCTTCAATTATTTTACAGAGAACTAGATTGTGACTCAACTAAGGTCCGGGACACAAAGGGGTCACAAATATTCAGTTCCCGCTCTGAATGAATTTACGCCTCTCACGGCTGTTCTTGCAAAGCATTCTTTTGTTTTGATTGCCTGGAAAAATCACTAAATTATTTGGCTGTCTGCACCTAAGGAACTTACAAGTTTATGACTCTTCACGATGTCTTTCATGGAGGTAGAACCCAACCAAATTGTTTATCAAACAGGACTTTTCCCAGTTCTTGGAAGCAATTTGAGTGGACTTTTATTTCCTGAGAAACTTGTAAGTCCTATCTTGATTTCCAAATTAATTTTTCTTTTGGTTTTCCTTTTTCTCACTTGCTGATCTATGTTGTATGAAAATGTACTTTCTGGAGGCTTTGAGGAAAATACACTGGGTGTTTCACTCTGTTTGCCTTGCACGCCCTACGGCTGACCCACATTTGGTCCCTGGCACCTCATAGGATACCTGGGCCTACCAAGAGTGATCCCTGAGGCACTAGTGCTAGGAGTAAATGCTGAGCACCACAAAAAAGCATTTTCAATGGACCATACTTGAAGTTATAGATCTCACATACTGATTGTGTTTTCACCCCTTTAATGATTTAAAACTTTTGGATCCATTGCTGATTTTTCCTACCTCATGGTCTTTTTGGCATAACTCCATGAAGTTAGTTTCCCTAGTGCAGGCAGTTTCCTAGTCACACAGTGAATTCTTGGTTTCAAACTCTTTCTTTGGGGTCAGAATGATGATACAACAATTGAGTATATTTGCTTTTGCGTGCGACCTGGAGCTTCGATCCCTGCTGTATATAGTCCCCAAGTCCACTAGGAATGATCCCTGATCACAGAGCCAGGAGGTAAGCTCTGAGCATCACTGGGTACGGGACTCCAAACAAAAGAAGAAAACTTTTTCCATCATATTATTTCTCTTCTCTGATTACATTCCCCTCCGTGGATGACTCTGACTCCTGCCTCCTCTCTGCTCCACGGTAGCCCTGTCCGACCCATCTAAAATACATTGCGATTCAACTTTTTGTTTTCCTGACCCTGGACCTTGGGGAGAACTCCCAGGGGCAGTTGTGCCTCTGGTTGTCTACCCTTAGATAGTTTGAGTACAAAGTAATGTTCATGGCCCAAGGCACCAAGCCTTCCAAAGGGCCATCAGAACAGGACAAGGGCTGACTGGGTCATCAATTAGGTCTCACTTAGGGGGACATGTGAGGCAGAGCCTGCAGCCTTCGAGCAGCACCAAGCCCTCATTGGCCCGAGGTTACCCAAACAGCAACTTCGGAGAACCTCTAAGGAGTTTGTGAGGTGATCAGAGGCAGGGGCGCAAGCACTCAGGCAGCATGAAGGTGGCGCAGCCTCCATTGCCCAGAGCAGCTGGGATGGACTGGGCAAGGGCCTCCTGGTTCTCTGGCCTTGTGCAGTGCCCTGGTTCGTACGAGGCCCCCACCTCCCAGGATAGTTGATCAGGACCTTTCCCAAACATCCTGTTATAGAACTCCACCCCTGATCCGAACTCACCCTGTCGAATGTCCTGATCCAACATTACCCTGATTTAGGGCACTGCCAGTCAAACACACCTGATCAGACACACCCTGGTCAAATACACCCACTGTCGGACTCACCCTGATCGACCACACCCCTAGTCGAACTCAGCTATCCAGGCCTTTCCCAAACACTTACCCTGAAGCTGTGTTTTTGCAGCTTTGGCTCTAAGCTAATTGACATAAGATTGATTTGGAAGAGCCAGGCCATAGTTTCTGGGAAATGCAAATCAGACTCCGCCTCCCTGGCCACCAGTCTTTGCATCCAACACCTCTTAAATGTCGCTGTCATTTTATGGCCTGCTGTTCCATCCCTGCTTTATCACTGTCAGCAGCAACCAGACCTTCCCCTGGATCCCACTGGAAGGAGCTCCTGGGAGCCTCTGGCCCAGGATGCCCAGACTACCCTGAGAGCTCAAGCCTCCAGCGTTCTAAGCTTTTGGACCCTGCTCCTCTCCCATCTCCCCTTCCGCAGCCCATCTGTCTTGAAAGAGCGCCTGTTGCCTTTCCAGCCAGCTTCTCTCTGCACAGTCTTGCCCTGATGGGGCAGTGTTACACTTGTGGGAAACAGTTAGTCAGCAGCTATCACTGGGCCTGCGATAAACTTGGCTTATTCAGGATTGCTAGCGTTTTTGCTCCATGAGGATTTCAACTTCCCTGGGCATGCCCTGCAGATTTGAGCAGACCATTGTATTTGTATGCTCTGGCTCTGGGCACCCTCAGGCCTGACCTGACCAAAGGAACCTGGGAGACTTCTTTGCAGGCTCAACAGGTGGGAAGAAAACGTGGCTCAGGAACGCATATGGATAATTCATGGGCTGTGCCGGTGACACCTGGGCCTCCTAAAAGCAGGCGCATATAAACTGCTACAGCCAGACTCTGCCCAAGAGGCTCTGGCACCCCCTCAGGAAGGCCATGCCTGACTGTGCCATGCTAGTTCTAGGGAGCAGGTGCCTGGGTCCCAGAACACCAGTTACTGGGGTCCAGTGCCTGGGCAGAAAGTGCCACCACAGCCTCAGACACACAGTGCCGTGCAGCATTGGCATAACGTGCTTCTATCCAGCACGACTCGCTTTACCATGCAGTGAAGCCACCAAATCCTGCACTAGTGAATGAGTGGAGGAACCAAGAGGAGGAGAGAGTATTCAGCTCCACAAAGGAAAACAAGTTGCGGTGGAGGGAACGTTGAAGACATTATGAGGACATGGAAGAAGCTAAACACAGAGAAGACATGTGGGCCATGGTTCCCCACTGGGGAGCAGTGATTCTGAAAGCCCTAGAGGAGAAAAAAAGTGGATGTTGGGGCAAGGGAAGGGGGGAGGGAGGGAGGTCACGTTTGGGTGAGAGTAGCAGTTGGGGACTGTAAATGTCCAGAGAGATGGTGGTGACAATCGCAAAAAACAGGGGGACTATGCTTAATGCCGTGGGACCCAGGATACTTGTAAATTCTTAAAATGTCAATTCTGATAGTCAGTGTTTGAACACAGTAAATTTTTTTAAAAAAATGAGAGGCAGAGCAATAGTGCAGCCGGGTCATGTGTTTTGCCTTATTTGTGACCAACCCAGTTTTAATCCCCAGCACCACATACGGTCCCCCCAAGCCCACCTATAGTTCCTGGAAAGTGGTGAGAGGGGGAAGCTCCCTGTTGTGACACTGGCCCCAGAAACAGCTACTGTTAAAGCCACTTCAGACCCTCTTGACTTTGCACCTCTTGTCACTTGATCAGTCACATGTCACTTTGACATCCACGTTATTCATTGATTTGCTCAAGAGGGTGCCAGTAATGTAGCTGTAACCTCTTGTTATAAAGAAGAAAATTCTATCCAAAAATATTTTAAAACGATGGGGGCTGGAGCGATAGCATGATGGGATTAGGGCTTCTGCCATGTATGCAGCTGACTCCAGTTCAATCCCTGACATCCCATATGGTCCCCAAGCACCGCCAACATTACAACCCGGTGTTGTGTGCTTAGGCCACTGAGTGCACATACCAACTTCTGCACTTTGTGGTTCAGTCCAGCAGCGTCCATGTGCCACTCACAGCTGAAGAGCCCAAGGCCGAGACATGAAGCCCCTCACCAAAGCCAGCTGGCAGCTCTGCATTCACCTGCCTGTCCATGTGACTTGGTAAGTCCATGACCCTGTGGATCTGTGGAGTGCCCATACAGCTCTTGCTGGTGCAGACTGGCCAACATTAAGGACACAGAGAAAGGAAGAAAGCACCCCCACAATTCCTTAGGGGCTCACTCAGCCCTGTCACCTGCCCGCTCTGAGCCCGGCCTGGTGGTGCCCAAGCAGAACTGAAATGTGGCTCAGTGGCTGTGTGGCTGGGTTGGGGAGGACCCAATGCAGCAGGGAAGGGGGACGGGCTCCACAGAGAGGCCTAAGCGCCTCCACTCTGCACCCACTTGCACACCCAGCAAGGCGACTGGCCGACTTGAGCTTGGGCAGTCCAGGGTGCTGCCTCGCTCCAGGAGACACCCACGAGCTGCTGGTTCTCCGCGCAGGGGACAAGCAGAGTAACTGCCTGATGGCAGGGACGCTGGGTCCTCTGGGCTATGCACTGAGCCCCACAGTGGAGTTGGGACCAGTCACTGGCCCTGCCCAAGCTACAACTAGGGAGCTCCGGGGCCTGCATGGCCTGAGAGAGGCACCATGCTGGCCACGAGGACAGGTAGGTCAGAGCCCATAACATACATCTTCAAGTTATGGGAGAGTTGAGTGTCCCAAAAAAATGTTTAAAAGTCCGTGTGAATGTGGGCCCATCTGGAGAAGGGTCTTCGGAGGGGTCAAGTAAAATGAAGTATAAAAAGGCAGAAGTTTGGGGACAGGAGAGATAGCTTATCTTTCATAAGGCCAAGGCCAGTTTGATCCCCAGCATCCTAGAGGGTCCCCTGAGCACCAGCAGGGTGATCCATGATGATCCATGGTGATCCAACATGGAGCCAGGAGTAAGCCCTGAGTGTGCCCCATGTGGCCCAAACACCCAAAAAAAAAGATGGGGATATGTAGGCATGGAGACAGACAGAGAGAGGCAGAGTGAGGGGGTTCCGCCAAAGCCAGCAGTGCCTGGAAGCTGTCACCGAGAGGGACCCAGCCTCCCCACACTCCTGAGCGCCAGACTTGCATTCCCAGAGCTAAAGGACAGTTTCTCTGCTATGGAAACAGCTTGGTGCCGATGTCTCGAAGGCTTTCCCTCCAGCAGGGACAAGACAGGCTTCAGGAAGGAGGAGCACAGCCCTTGGAACCCACCAACGCTGCAGGGCCCAAACCCCTTCACCCCAAATATCAGGATCCACCTGACACTCCAGGTCTACATGGAGGTGGATAGGAAAATGGCCTGTCTACACTGGGTGAACCCACTTGCAAAGCCTCCATCCCACACACGCACTTACTTTGTTTTGCCCCCCTTGGAGGGTCTTACGGTGTGTAAAGCCCCAACAGAGGGCTGGGCCCAAGCTCAGCTGAGCCGTTCATGAGAAATGATTTAGTGTCCTCTCTGGGCCTCTTTTCCCCCGAAAAGGAAGTTGCTTTTCGCCAGGGAATCAACACATTTGGCACCCAACAAGCTATTTCTCCATCCATCTCTGGCTTGCCTCTGCTGTCCTGGGCTGACTCCGCTCCAGGCCTTGACGGACCCCAACCACCCTCTGGACTCTTTGCTTCCTCCCTCCTCCCTGCCTCAGTGATTTGGGGGGGATGGAGCATGCCACACCTCAGGGGGCCCGGACCACCACCTGGGGTGGGGGTTCTGATCAGTTGCGGAAGGTGGTAAGAGATTTGTGATCTGCACTTTGGACTCTGCTGGAGTCCGGCAGTGACCTGTAGCTTTGGGGACCCTCCCTGGTGGGACACGGACAGAGATTTAGAAGCCTGAGCATGCAGAGGCTCATCCTTCTTGCTGGGAGCCCCTGCATGCTGACAGTCAAAACCAACGCATCCCTATGCATGGTGGCAGCTCTGTGCAGCCTCAGGGAGCTCATGGGGAGCTACCATCTTCACTGCCGTGTGATCGTCCCCAGCCCGGAATGGACTGGCCCAGCCTAGCAGCCACAGGAAGAGATTGGCCGCCCAGAGCCACGAAGCCTTTGGCTGTCTCAGGAAGTGCAGCTAAGCGGCGTTTAGACAAGGCAGCCCACAGGACAGACTGCACGTGAGAGAGACAGTTTCTCTGCAGCACGTGAGCTGAGGTCCAATACTGGGAAGCCTGTGGAGGCCCATGCAGGCTAATAGAGCAGGTGGCCCCAGGCTGGGACATGCTCACAGGGTTAAGGCACAAGCTCTGAGCTCCGTTCCTGGCCTGCGTGGACCCCCTGGGCTGTTCGGGGGCACCAGGCACTGCATCTCTGGGCCCACCATTGAGTGCCAGGCTTGGTTTACTCAAGAGTCTCTGGTAGGGCCCTCAGGTCCGAGGCACTGCCTGGGAGGAGTCGGGAAGGAACGGGCAGGAAAAGTGGAGGGAGGGAAGGGAAGAGCAAGGGAAGGGAGAGAGCGGAGGAGAGCTGAAGGCACCAAGGGGACTGGGTCTCAGCTGCACCAGGGAGCTTCGCATCTATTTGATGTTGGTTTCTCTGGAGGTCACACACAGCCGTGCTCAGGGCTTACTCCTGGATCTGCACTCAGGGATCCCTCCAGGGGTGCCGGCAATAGAACCCTTGTGGACAGTACAAGGGCCTACCCCTATCTCGGGGCGCCCAGGGTCCCCAACAGTGTCAGGAAGCAAGTTCCCTTCTACCTCCGTGGCCGGTGGGGAATGGATGAAGACTCAGGAATCCGATGCAGTTTTAAAGGGCTTTACTATCACAGGTTCCAATATACAGTCCAAGAGCAGGGAAACCTCCGGACTCTGGGTTCCGAGCTAGGCCCCAGCCAGGTGCAGGCCAAGATGGCTGCCACCATGTGTTGAGGCCCAACAGAGAATGGAGAGGACGAGAAGCAAAGCCAAGGGAAGCCAAAATGGCAAAAGGGAGAAAAGAGACTCTTTCTTCTTGCAGCTTATTTTTATAGCTAGAAACCGCCCAAACTCTAAGCCCAGCCCATTCTGGGCTGGGCTATCTAGAGATGAAAACAGGAAAATAGCTCTATAGAATGTAGCAACTTGGGGAGAACATCTGGTTGTTTAAAGGACCCAGAGCTAATTAAAAGTCTCAGAGCTGGGAGAAGCTATAAGCTAAATGTAACTTCCCCTGGAGGAAGGATCAAATGCCCTCAGGTAATTTCTCCCAGCACCTCACCTACTATCTTGAGCCAAGATCTGCCTGGATTGTCTTTATAGGGTAGAGAAGGGGTTTCAGAGATGGCATGTTTCTGCACCAAAGACTAATGCCAAGCCTTCACAATACTAATTTCTCAAGCCTTCACAAGAGTCTCGTCTACTTCATGGTAGTTTTGTATTCTAGTTGCCTTTGAGTTATCAGGGAGCCATGCTTGCTTCCTTGGAGGCAAACAGCATTTCTCTCTGGGCTAATTACTTAGACATCCAGCGTGCCAGGCAAATATGCTGGTAAGATCTAGCTAGTCCCGATGATTGTGGTGGCATGAGAGAATATTTATACCAGCCAGTACAGAATACATGGTCAGATAAGACTACCACATTCAGCGCAGATGCAGAGGCCTAGGCTTTTAGGTGTCCTGCACCCCTGTACTATCGTCCCAGCTTGCACTTTCACAGAGGCATCACAGCCTGCAGCCCATCTATGCATTAGACAGCAGGAGGTGCTCGGAGAACCCTAACTTTCCCCTTCACCTCGTTTCCCACCACTGAAAATGCTGCCTGTGGTGCAAACACCTCCTCCCTGTCAATAGGCTCATGCCCTGTGCTCCAGAGTGTTGCAGGACTCCTCTAAGAGTTTCTGCATCTTCCCTGGATTGCCTCCTGCAGGTCACTTCATAGATAGGGGGGTAGTCTAAATGTGGCAGTTTATCTGACCATGTATTCTGTACTGGCTGATATAAATATTCTCTCATGCTACCACAATCATCGTGGGACTAGCTAGATCTTACCAGCATATTTGCCTGGCCACGTTGGATGTCTAAGTAATTAGCCCAGAGAGAAATGCTGTTTGCCTCCAAGCAAGTAAGCATGGCTCCCTGATAACTCAAAGGCAACTAAAATACAAAACTACCATGAAGTAGAGGAGACTCTTGTGAAGGCTTGGAGAAATATTTAACTGGCATTAGTGTTAGTCTTTGGTACAGAGACATGCCATCTCAGAAACACCCTTCTCTACCCTATAAAAGGCATTTCCAGGCAGATCTTGGCTCAAAACATTAGCATATAGTAGAGCCTAGGTGAGGTTCTGGGAGAAATTACCTAAGGGCATTTGACCCTTCCTGCTTCCCATAATAGTGGGAGGGTCTAAGTTGCAGGGGTATAATCTCTCTCTCTCTCTCTCTCTCTCTCTCTCTCTCTCCTCTCTCTCTCTCTCTCTCTCCCTCTCTCTCTCTCTCTCCTCTCTCTCTCTCTCTCTCTCTCTCTCTCTCTCTCTCTCTCTCTCTCTCTCTCTCTCTCTCTCTCTCTCTCTCTTCTCTCTCTCTCTCTCTCTCTCTCTCTCTCTCTCTCTCTCTCTCTCTCTCTCTCCTCTCTCTCTCTCTCTCTCTCTCTCTGGCTCTCTCTCTCTCTCTCTCCTCCTCTCTCTCTCTCTCTCTCCTCTCTCTTCTCTCTCTCTCTCTCTCTCTCTCTCTCGGCTTGCAATCTTCCTGGGAGTCTTGTCTTTATCTCCTCTTTATAGGGCCTTAACACGTGGTGGCCGCCATCTTGGCCTACACGTGGCTGGGGTTCTAGCCGGGATCCTAAGCACAGGTTTTTCCTATTGCTGATTTGTATGCCTGAACCTGCGATAAGTAAAGCTTTTAAAACTTCATTGGATTCCTGAGTCTTCATCCATTCCCAACGGCTTTGGAGGTAGAAGGGAACTTCAGCTTCGGTAGTGTTCGGGGACCCTGGCGGTGTCCCCACACAGAGCAGACGGAGGGGGCCTTCTTTGGGGCAGAACCCATGTTATCACAGATGTAGTCTTGACCAGCTGACCACCTCCTCTGAGGTTCCAAGTCCTTCTGTTAGCCCCCAGGACTGAAGAAAGCAGACGGATGTTCCTGGGAACAAGCAGAGTGAGCCCACTATGAGAACGGGTGCACCCAAAAGCCCCTAAACTTGGGCCCGCCTCAAACTTAGGCCCTTCCCACTTCAAAACAAGCTTATCATGGGCCAGAGAGAGAACACAGCTAGTAGGGCACTTGCCTTGCACGCAGCGGACCCAGGTTCATACCAGCATCACATGTGATCCCCAAACGCAGCAGGAGTGAATCTGAGCACATTGCCAAGAGTAAGCCCTGAGCAGCACTGGGTGTGGCCCAAAAACAAAAACAAGCATATCTTGATTCAGCCCATCCGGGGAACATTCCTGTGTACACTGAGACATCATGCCCGGTGCTGCCTGCTCAGACAGGAAGCGCTGAGCAGCCATGAAGGTGAGTGCATGCTCAGAGACAGATTTCCCTGGGAAGTTTCCCCAGTGATGATGCAGCAGATGCACATGGGCTGAATGTTTCCAACACGTCTGCAGTTCGTTGTGCTCAGTTTCTGGTCCCCAGTTCCCTTTTATATGAAAGTGTTTTGAATATATATATATGTATATATATACATGTATATTTTATTGAGCATTTATTGATGAACTGCATGGCCGCTTTGAGGCAAAAAATAAGTCTATGAAATAAAGCTGTTTATAAAGAACAAATGTATTTGCTTTTCCATTGAAAAATATTTTGCTTTTTTACAAAACTGAATTCTTTTTAATCTCAAAAGGTGGTAGAAGAAAGGGGGAAAGAAGGGAATAGACAGTGATACAGTGATATATATATATATATATATATATATATATATATATATATATATATATATTCTTTTGAAGGAAACATGCAAAATAATTTTTTAATTTTCTTTTTTGTTTTTGCTTTTTTGTTTGGATGCTATACACAGCAGTGCTCAGGGGACTTCCAGCATGGTGCCTAGTATCAGGGGTCCTTTCCTGGTGGTCCTGGGGAACCATGTGACTCCAGAGATCAAGCCAACCCAGGTGGTCAGGTCCATGCCAAGCATGCACTAGACCCCTTGAGGCATCTTTTCTGGCCCAAGAATGATTGATTTTCAAATTAATAGAAGTTCTATCTGAAAATTCTATTTCATTTGACAAAAACAGAGAATTTTTTATATTTTATTATACCACAGTGAGATATACAATTACAAAAGATGTTCATGTCTGGGTTTTGGCCGTACAGTGTTCCAGCACCCATCCCTCCACCAGTGCCCAGTTCCCACCACCAGTGTCCCCAATTCCTTCCCCCGGCTCCTAGCCTGTCTCTATGGAAGGTTCTTTATCTCTTCTCTCTCTCTCTCTCTCTCTCTCTCTCTCTCTCTCTCTCTCTCTCTCTCTCTCTCTCTACACATTGTGGATTATATATACATTTAGAGGTTATCTAGTGTATCTTTTGCCTATATTCAATGCTCGTATGGGAGTCAGAGGTTAGGTAAGACAGAGAAGGGAACACTGTGCTAATAATCATCGAAAATGATAATACCAGCCTAGACAGAGAATATTTTTAATCTCATAATACACACCATCAAGATTGTTGATATAAAAGGAAATAGAATCTGGGAGTGAGGAGTAAGACACCATTAAGCCCACAAGGGCAACTACCTTCTGAGTGTGAGGCCCCAAGTTGGATCCCTGGCACTGCCCACATCACTGAATGTGGTGCTTGTCACTCTATTGTCTGGGACCTCCAGCACTTCAGCCAGGTGGGGTCTCCAGCACCAGCCGGAAGTGTGCTGGAACCGGAACCTCCAAATACAGTCCCAAGGAAGCATGGTACAAACACTACTATTAAAATTGTGCTGCCACCCGCAAGTGGCACAACCAGGTGTCAGAGTAACTGCCAGGTGGAAAGAACAAGGTGAGACCACAAGGCGGACTGACTGATCTCACCTGATCATTACACCCCCTCCCCAGGTCCCACAAGAAGTCTCTAGAAAATGAATCTGAAGATGTAAAAGTAAATGACAAAAGTACCAAATCATGCGTCTAGAGATCTGTTGGGCTCATTTGAAACATTCATTTAATGGCACAATAGCAATTATAAAAATGCCGTAATTCAAAATAAACAGGAAGTCTAGGAACACTAAAGAGTGTGCAGAATGTTGCAAGTAGAAAAGTGACACAAAATCACATAGTTCTATGATTCCAGCTTTATTCGCTTGAATTTTCTTTATAGCTCAACTAACTGATGATAGATCAGCGTGATTTGACTGTAAAAGGCACACCAAGGGGAGTGAGAAGTGACAAAAATAGCCCTCTTTGGTCTTTGTGATTGTGTCCATGGACATAAATATCCAGCCAGACTTGCGTAGCGTATGACTCCACAGAATCAACATATCAAGTTACCAAGTCGAGGATATTTCAGGCTACAGTCTGAGTATCGATGTTAACATAAGAAGTGTTGGTTTGTAGAAACGTGTTGGAGGACTCCGCCCCTAACTAGCCCTGGGCCTCAGCTAACCCAAAAGCTTCTATATCTGCCAACAACCATCTGCATTTTGCCTGAGGCTCTCTCCTGCAGATCACATGGGTAGGCTGGAGGCAGGATTGGATCTGTGACTCTTGAATAGCAAAATATTCCTATCATGAGTCTATACTAGCTTCAGAGAATCTCTCTTGTAACCCCACGGGTCCCCACGGGGACACATGAGTAGTTTTTCCAGCATGCTACCTGGTGACATTTGGATCCACCATTAAAACATCAGCCCTGCTAGATCATAGAGCCTTAATAGGCTGCCCTGGGCAAGTGAGCACGACTCAGTGATTCCTCAGGCAAAGAGTACAATATTCATTCTAATACAGACTGGACCTTGTGGCGGCTTAGAGATAGAGCTGCAATATATATTTATGATATGAAACATTATGCTATTCTCTATAAATTAAATTCTGAGTTCCGTTTGAACTCAGGTAAAGATACCCCCAACTCTACAAGTGTTTTGTGCAGGACCTTGTAAGGTGAATGGCTCTGGCAAATTAGCATTTGTAAGACCTGGGCCAGGTGATCATACTGGGATATTTGCATTTAATGTGCTGGGTTTTGGGTCCTTACTGAGACCCCTCCTTCTGGGCCAGGCCTAGGGCAAAAGAGATAGAAAAAGACACTCTCCCTCTCTGCCTCTCTGCCAGCCTGCCTTCATCTAGGGTCTGGTCCCCGACCTCCGCATGTAGTCTGGGTTCGACTAGGAATTGGAAGTTCAGGGTTCTCCAAACCTTGGATTATATTACCAGAACTTGTTTAAGTAAAGCTTTTGGAACTGTGCTGAACTCACGGTTTATCTACTGACCACCGGCCCTTGAGGTAGAAGGAAATTCACTCCCTGATATTGTCAGGGACCCCAGCAATTCCCTAACACACGCAGTTCCTCTTTTATTTTTAATTTTTTATTATAACACCGTGCAATATACAATTAAAAAGATGTTCATGATTGGATTTCAGTCATACATTTTTCCAGCACCCGTCCCTCCACCAGTGCCCTATTCCCACCACCAATGTCCCCTGACTCCCTTCCCCTCCCCTAGCCTGCCTCTTTAGCAGGCACTATTCTTCTTCTTATCATTTCTCTCTCCTCTCTCTCTCTCTCTTTCTTTTATTTCTCTCTCTTACACATTGTGGCTACCTACAGACGCTTAGGGATTGTCATGTAAATCCTTTTGTGCACATTCAATGTTCGAGTTATAGTGTGGCATGAACATTTCCCACAATTAGTAGAGCACTAGTATATATTTATATACCACTAATGAATGCAGTCATGCTATATCTGTCCTTTACCTTCTGACTAATTCTCACTCAGCACAATACTTTCCATGTCCATCCATTTGCATGTAAATTTTGTGACAGTCTTTGACAGCTGCATAGTATTCCATTGTGTAGATGTACCATGTTTCTTTAGCCAGTCTTCTGTTCTCAGGCATTCAGGTTGTTTCCAGATTCTGGCTATTGTGAACAGTGATGCAATGAACATTGCAGTGCAAATAATGTTTCTTCTGTGTGTTCCTCATTTTTGTCCTGGCTCAAAACCTGATGATCACTGTGTGCCGAACTCAGTTCCACTTGTCCCATACACAGAATAGCTCCTTGTCCCCTGAATTCAGCTACTTGTCAGTGAGCCTCTAGATGCTCTCCATGAGGGACGGATCAAAGATCAAAAATGCCTCTACCTTCTTATCAAAGGCAGAAATACCACAAACGTGTGGGAGCAGAGGTTAGGTAAGACAGAGAAGGGAACAGTGTGCTAACAAGTGTCAAAAGTGCTATTACCACATAGAATTTAGCATTAAATACAGGCGAAGAGATACACATGATAACCTCTAAGTATATGTATTACAATCCACAATATGTAAGAGAAGGAAGAGAGAAAGAGAAAGAGAAAGAAAAAAGAGATGGAGAACTTGCCATGGAGGCAGGCTAGGAGAGGGGGAAGGGAATCGGGGACATTGGTGGTGGGAAACGGGCACTGGGGGAGGGATGGGTGCTGGAACACTGTATGGCTAAACCCAAACATGAACATTTTTGTAATTGTTCAAAAAAATAATTAAAAAAATTTTTCTTTCAATGCCTCTACCTTCCCTGTCTGGGAAACCTCTGAGTTCTCATGGGAACCTGAGGGGCTGCTTATAAGGTCCACCTGAGCAAACTCCTTTCCCATCTGGGAGTTCCGGCTGGGGCCTATTAGGCCCCTTCTTCGCCTGAATGCTGCAGTTCTGAGCAAGCCTGAGGGTTGCCCTCCGGAGACAACACTAAGCTGGTGGGCCTTGCAGCTGCTGGGAGCTGCCCTGTGCCCAAAGTACTCAAAGCCTGTGTTTCCTTGTGTCTGGGAACCTGAGTCCATGCCTTTAAGCAAAGGCCCAGAGGGTGAGGCCACGCACCAAACAACTGAGCCTGAGTGCTCAAGACACATTCCCAAGACTCCACCGTGACCTGAACTGTCTTCCAAACAGTACTTCCAATTGGGGAACGTCCCCTTCCAGCCCCGTGAATCTGAGCAAACTGTGTCTCCTTTGACTTCTCGGGACATGGTTTGACTTGCAGTTATCAATCCCACCTGGGACAGATTTAGAGCTGCCTCCTAACGCCTCCTCATGCCTAGGGCTTTCCTCTGGGGTGCGGCCATTAGAACTTGCCCTCTTAGAAATCTGAAAGCTGCATGTACCCCACTCCTAGAAGCCACTTTTCTACAGGTACTTACGCCTGTAGTAGCCAGAGGAGGATTTGCAGTTATTGTTTGGACAGAGAATGCCGTTTGCACTTCTCAAATGCTGCACCAATTTAAAATCCTCCTAGAAATATCTGAGAACGCCCTAGGCCCCTACATCAACATTATCAAGGTGTCTTATCTTAGGAACCTCAGCTTAGTTTGATGTTTAATGTCCCTCTTTGTTCTCACTTGAATCAGGTGTAAGGCATGTTGGAGACATGCGCAGAGTGAACACACCACACATGAGACAGACACCTCGTAGCTTCCTCTCCCTCCAGCTGAGCCCAAACTGCCCACACGATGGGTGTAAGCTCTGACTTAGCAAACACGGGCCAGTGGCTCTCCTGCTTCTTCCCACTGAGTCTGCATCACTCTCGCAGTGGTTATTAGTGCACTTACTCCTTCCTTTCTCCAAACTTTGTTACAATTGCGATTTCCCACGTGGCCCATTTTGTGGACATGCCACATCCCTGAGTGATTTTAATTGCTAAAAGTCTTACAGTATTGTGATTGTCATTTGTTATGAAGAATGTTATCTGAAAATGGCCCAGGAGTTTGCAAATGCCCGGTGATTTGTGTTTGTATCCCCTCCACCCAAATATTATATAAAAGGTTTGAACTGTGATCAGTAAAATAAGTACTGCTATCCAGAAAAAATAAATAAATAAATAAATAGATAGATAAAGAAATAAATAAACAAACAAATAAATAAGTGAATGAATGAATGAACGAATGAACAAATGATTAAGTGAATGAATGAATGAACAAACGAACAAATGAATGAATGAACGAACAATGAATGAATGGATGAATGAATGAATGAAGCCTTGCAGTATTATCCTTAGCCTGAGGTGGCTTTACTTAGAAAGTAATTGCCTTTCTGGGCCTTTTCTGGAATGTTATATTTTGTCAGATATAGATAGTATAGATTGTGATTATTTCTGCTGGTGGGTTGTCTTTTCACACTCAAAATGAACTCTTTGGGAGGCGGAATACTGAATCTTGAGACTCATTCACCAATGTTTCACCTGTAGACACCTTGTATGTCATGGTGAAGGAAAGCTTGAACACTGAACGAAATTGTAGAAATGCAAGTGTTTTCCCATTCTTACATAAAGATGAGATTTGCATATGACCTTCAGAACTAACGTTTATCTGTTGCTCATTGTAAGTATAAATAAAATAAGCTAGGATCAAAATAAATTTTTCCATATGTGTATATGTATATGTATATATACATATATGTATTCATGTGTTCCTTGGATCCTTTAAGGACATTCCATTCAATAAAAGGTCACATATATGACACTTGTCCCCAAAGTCTAGGCAATCAGATTCTCGGCATGGAATTGACTTACCTGAGATCATGTATTGGTTCTCTATGGGGATCACACACGATAAAATCTCCCCACTAAAACATCTCTCAATAAATCTCCATCACGAAGCAATGCATGACTATAATTAAATAAGTGCCATTTGTTAAGGGAAAACATCCCTCTGTGTACTAAATCTAGCCTCTGGGCACCTCTGTGGGGGACTCTCCTAGTCTCCAGCCCTGTCACCTCAAAAGATCCAACCTCTATGGGGGCTCTCCTAGTCACCAGCCTCTTCACCTCATAGACCCCACCTCTATTGGGGGACTCTCCGGGTCACCAGACCCATCACCTCACAGACCCCACCTCTATGGGGGGGACTCTCTGGGTCACCAGCCCCATCACCTCACAGATCCCACCACATAGCCCCCAGTGCTCAGCACTATCTCAGGTCTCTGCAGGTGTGAGAAGTCCTTTGGGGTCCCTCCTCAACAACCCCTTAGACTTCCACTGTATTCTTTTCATTCCCTACATTTTAGTATCAGCTTTCCAAATTTCACTGGGAAAAAAATTAAAAAAGGGGAACTACTGCTAAAATCATTTAACATAGACAAGAGAGGTGGTACTGGGCCCCAGGATTTAAGAAGCAGACTCTGCATGCATCTGACCCTGGTCCAACCCCGGCACCACAGGGCCCCCTGAACATCTTTGTTGTAGCCCTAGGGAACCCCCCAAGCACCACCATGTTCCCAGGTCCTAGTGTTGACAAACAAGCCGGTTGACAGAATCGCTGGGAATGGCCTAGGTTCCTCCACCACCCAGCAATAAAACTCTCCAACATGGCTTGAATTTGAATGTCTTATCTACAGTGAGGCAGAGTCCACGTGCTTGAACTATGTGTCTTTTCTGAGAACTCTATTCGCATTCACCACCTTTTTGCTTTTTAACGAATGGTCTATTGATTTCTAGCTCTTCTTGCTTTTTAGGAAAATGAGTGTCTTTTCTCTTATTTGAATTGCAAAAATGTACCCAATGTTTCATTTGTCTTTGGATTTGGTTAAGGCTCCTTAATATCATCTGCTCATCATGTCTGAGCTCTGTCTTTCTTAGGAAGACCCACCCCTACGGTCCCTGGCTGTCACCATTATGATTTGAGCACCGTTGGGATGGCGTGTAGATGGAATTCCTGTCATGGACCTCCTTGATGGTCCTTGATGGTCCGTCCTTTAACACATGCTATTTTTCCATCGACATCATGGTTAGCCAATGTTGTTGTAGTCTGAAATGTTCTAGAGCCACATCATTGGTCACGGTATGGACCATCGTGACCTGAATGCCCATCAGCCCGAGATCCTTCCCCCACAACAGCCAGCCCCTGTTGGAGGGGCTTGAGCAGTGGGTCTTGCTGTCCTGTTTTTCCTCAGTTTTGGAAAGTGAAGCCTCCGAGCCTGTAGACTTTGCATGTTCCTCTTCTCTCCCGGCAGGTACTGTAGGCAACTTGCCTGTTTTGCTTTTTATTCTTTTTAGTGTACCTCTCTTTTTTTGTCTGTTTTTGTTGTTGTTGTTGTTTGGGGGCCATGCCCAGCCATGCTTTCTCCTCGCTCTGTGCTCAGGGATCATGCTTTCTCCTCACTCAGGCTCAGACAGTCTTTGGGGGATTGAACCTAGGTTGGCCCCTGCAAGGCAAGTGTCTGAACCCCTGGACTGTCTCCTAACCCTCACCTTCTTGTCTTACTACATCCCCAAAACATATAAGCATGAGGCCTGCAAAAAGCTGAACTCCCCACTCTGGCTGTGGGAGGAGCCATTCAGCATCTCTTACCAAAACAAAACTCTCGACAGTCACGTTCCTGTCGCCATTTTCAGAGGTTCGTTGGGTCCACCCAGAATTACTCTGCAGCATGCACCAACGCTCAAGCACGTAGTCTGCAGAAACACGGGGTCATTCGCCTTCTGGCTGAGGGATGCCTATGGTACAGCACAGGTCTCCTGTGAAGTCCCCAGAAAAGCTCTCAGTCCCCTCTGCCCCCAGCTCCTGGACTGGACTTCCAAGCTAGGCTAGTCCAGGCTGTGGCCTCCCTGTACCATGGGCCATCCAGCCTGACTGGAGCCACAGAGTGGCCTGCGATCACCCACACCAGCTGCTGCCGCCACAGGACTTTAGGGGCCAAGCTAGCTCTTCCTCCGCAGTCCACTGAGCCCTTGTCTGAAGCCCTCCGGGGACTGCCCCGGCATCGGAACACAGCCCAGGCACAGCACTATTGGCAGGGTTTTTCCACGAAAGATTGGCTCGTCTTGCTGGGGGGGGAAATTACACAGCAGTCCCCTGCGCAGCAACTTCAAACAGCTCCGCCACTCACCACAAGCTTCTCACCACTTCCTGCGCCCGCCAACATCACAGAAATGCCTCTCACTCAGCCAGCAGGAATATGTGAAGTCTGCACAGAGCTGCTCTCTGCAGGGCCCTGGCTTGCAGCGTCCTGGGTCAGAGCCAGGAGCTTCTCTACACAGTACAGAGCACTGCATGTGTGTCAGTCACGAGACACTCACAGCTGCAGGGGATCCTCACCAACCCACCTCATCCCAAGAAGGTCCCCAGAGGCACAGGTGAGCACCAACTTCTAGCAGGCTCATTTACATGGGTCAGGAATAGAGGCCACATTCATGCCACTGGTAGCATAAGGATCTGCCATCCTGGCATAGAGGTCACATAATTACAGGTTAAAAGCCCTGTAGATGCTCTCCTGTTGCCGCCCGCATCAGTGACTTGAAAGGTGGCTGCTTCCGGTACCAATAAGCATGTCCCGAAACATTTGTGCTCCTGGTCAACCACCACCCGCTGCAGTGAGATGCAAATTTCACTCTCTGCTGACTCACGGAATTCCAGGGTTCCCAGAACTTGAAATGGGGCCGACTGTGGCTGACTTGTTTCTGAGCTGAGAGAAGGTGACGAATAGAACTCTGATCTGAGTGAATTTGCACTCTGGTGAATTCATTCATCCACTCCTGTAGCCCTTGGTTATGAATTTAAATTATCTTCGCCTTGGGAGCCGATGGATTTTACAGCAGGTGAGGCACTTGCCTTGCATGCAACAGTCCTGGGTTCCATCCGTGCTACCCTGTATAGTCCTCTGACACCTGCCAGGAGTGACCCCAAGTGCTGAGCCAGGACTAAACGCTGAGCATTGCTAGGTGTGGCCCCAAAACCAAAAAGGGGAAAAAATACCTTCAGCCAGTTCTAAAAAACCTTTCCCCAATGGAACAAAGCTGGAGGTTGGAGAAGCTCAGAAAGTTCCAAGACCATCCTGCCCTTTTAAGCCCAGGAATCCAGCCTTCCCACCCCACCCTAGAACAAAAGAGATTCTACCTGGACTCAGGTTTGTTTCGTTTGTTTTTTTCTTTTAGGTCACACCAGCGATGCTCAGGTCTTCACTCAGGAATTACTCTTGGCAGTGCTCGGGGAACCATATGGGATGCCGGGGTCGAACCCAGGTTGGCCACGTGCAAGGCAAATACCCTACCCGCTGTGCTATCGCTCCGGCCCCTACCTGGAATCAGTTTAAACATGCATTCCACCTTCCAGAAGCTTCTACTCAGCTGAAGCTAAACACCTGGGAGCGCCACATGCTCAGAGTGAATCCAGAGCTGTGTGCAGGGCGAGACTCCTCTAAGTCAGGGCCAGAGCATCCTCCTGGCAATGCAGGCTGGGCCTTCCCACCCCCTCCCATACCGAGCAATCTGGGTGAATGACCCCCACTCTCCATGGCCACTGTCAGGGGGCTTCGCGGGTCCCCGACAGTGCCAGGAAGCAAGTTCCCTTCTACCTCTGAAGCCGGTGGGGAATGGATGAAGGCTCAGGAATCTGAGCGCAGTTTTAAAAGGGCTTTACTATCACAGGATCCAATATACAATCTAAGAGCAGGGAAAACCTCCGGACTCTGGGTTCCCAGCTAGGCCCCACCAGGTGTAGGCCAAGATGGCTGCCACCACGTGTTGAGGCCCAACAGAGAATGAAGAGGACGGAGAAGCAAAACGCCAAGGGAAGCCGAAATGGCAAAAGGGGCAAAAAGAGAGCTTCTCTCTTCTTGCAGCTTATTTTATAGCTAGAAATCTGCCCAAACTCCCCAGCCCAGCCCATTCTGGGCTGGGCTATCTAGATGAAAACAGGAAAATAGCTTTATAGAAATGTAGCAACTTCAGGAGACCATCTGATTGTTTACAAGAACCCAGAGCTAATTAAAGCCTCCTAGCAGAGCTGGGAGAAGCTATAAGCTAAATGTAACTTCCCCTGGCAGGAAGGATCAAATGCCCTCAGGTAATTTCTCCCAGCACCTCACCTAATATCTTGAGCCAAGATCTGCCTGGAATTGCCTTTATAGGGCAGAGAAGGGGGTTTCTGAGATGGCATGTTTCTGTACCAATGACTAATACTAATGCCAGTTAAATATTTCTCCAAGCCTTCACAAGAGTTTTGTCTACTTCATGGTAGTTTTGTATTTTAGTTGCCTTTGAGTTATCAGGGGAGCCATGCTTGCTTGCTTGGAGGCAAACAGCATTTCTCTCTGGTCTAATTACTTAGAGATCCAACGTGGCCAGGCAAATATGCTGGTAAGATCTAGCTAGTCCCACGATGATTGTGGTAGCATGAGAGAATATTTATATCAGCCAGTACAGAATACATGGTCAGATAAGACTGCCACATTCAGACTACCCCCTATCTACAAAGTGACCTGCAGGAGGCAATCCAGGGCAGATGCAGAGGCCTAGGCTTTTAGGTGTCCTGCAACAGCCATGCTCAAAGTCTCCACTTCTTTACTTCCTGTTCACTGAACTCACACATCGGAGTTCTGAGAAGTTCGAGTCACTCTTCCTTCAAGGTCACGTGAAAGCTGATCAAGCCCAAGGTTGGCCAGGCTGTGGCCTCCCAGGATGGGGAGCTACTGGGATTCTTCACCCTTTGAAGGATTTATTCAGCCTCT
>JAJIBD010032021.1:0-118967 GCA_021461705.1 Cryptotis parvus | reverse complement strand
TCTCAGATCCTGCCTGACTCTGGGAAAGAACTACAAGGGGGAGAAAAGGGACCCATCACAAGTTGCTCTTTCTTCTCCGAGACCTTGACGGATCAAAGATCTTTACCTCCCTTCCCACCCCTCTCTTCCACAAAATTATCAGAGGAAAAACCAAAGCGGGCTGGAAATGGCCCAATCTCCTCTTCCTTTCCCATCTTCTTTGCTTTCTCTGGCTCCAGCTTGAGGGGAGGGAACAGAAAGAACTGTCCACCTTTGTCCACCTTTGTCCCTTTGCCAAGCAGCCCCAAGATCTAGGTTGGAAAGCTTCAGTACCAGCCTTGACTATGGCTCACATAGACAGCAGTTAGTTGCCCCTTCTCTGCTGGTTTTACATTCTGTGGTTTCAGTTGACCAGATTCAACCAAGACCTGGAAGCATCACCTACAGTTAGATATTTGAGAGGGAGAAAGCCCTTCCACGTACCTGGTGTGACAGGGTATTATGATGGTTCTATTTTATTACAGCCACTTTTTAAAAATATCTCCCTTGGCCTATAAATTAAACATTGCCAAGTATGCATGTGAAGAAAAATGTACAAACCATGCAGATTGTAGTGCTAGCTCAGTTCCTGACATCCACTGGCTGGGGATGATAGCTTATATATATCTGAGACCAAGTCTTCAAAGGCTGACACTGAAATCACTCATGCTTGAAAGGGTTTGCAATTGGACCAGATCAATATTTCAGAAGGGAGTGCATTTGCCTTGCACATGGCCGAATCCGGTTCAATCTCTGGTGTCTTATACGTTCCTGAGCACTACCAAGAGTAATTCCTGAGTGCAGAGCCCAGAGTAAACTCCTGAGCACTGCCAGGTGTGCCCCCAAAAGCCAAAAAAAAAAAAAGGACTTTGCTCCAAAGTCCCTACGTTTTCCATTTAGAACAGAGGACTTTCGGAGCTGGAGTAATAGTACAGCGGGGAGGGCATTTGCCTTGCATGTGGCCGACCTGGGTTCAATCCCCAGCCTCCTATATGGTCCCCTAAGAACTGCCAGGAGTAATTCCTGAGTGCAGAGCCAGGAGTAAGCCCTGAGTATCCCTGCGTGTGACCCCCCTCCCCAAAAAAGAACATAGAACTTTCTTTCATTTTCAGCTCCATTATTCTGGTTGAGCAACTTAGATCATCATTTTCCTTATTTGATCTGTAGAATGGAATCCCTGACTTCTACACAGATTCCATTCAGAAATCCCTGACTTCTACAGGCCTCTCATTAGCTTTTACAATTATATTTATTTATTTATTTATTTATTTATTGCTTTTTGGGTCACACCCGGCGATGCTCAGGGGTTTCTCCTGGCTCTGCACTCAGGAATAACTCCTGGCGGTGCTCGGGGGACCATATGGGATGCCGGGGGATCGAACCCGGGCCGGCATGGGCCGGCTGCGTGCTAGGCAAACGCCCCTACCCGCTGGGCTATCTCTCCGGTCCCTTATAATTATTTTTTAATGTGTTGTTTATTTTGCTTATTTTGTGTGTTGGATTCATACCTGGTGGTAGTCAGGGGTGACTCCCAACAACGTTCTTAGAGGGTGCTGAAGGGATGCACGTGGTGGCAGGGATTGAAGCCAGGCCTCCCCGACTCCACTGAGCTGTCCTTTAGGATTTTAAGTGGAAGTAATAAAGGCTGGAGCACAGGGTCAAGGTATTTGTCTTGTATCTCTCCTGACCTTGGTTCAAATCCCCAGTGTCTCAAACAGTCCCCTGAGTGCCACCAGAGGTCACTCCTGAGCTCAGAGCCGGGAACAGGCCCCGAGCATGGCTAGGTAGGACATGTGGCCACGTGGGATACACCTCAGCACCCCTCAAAAAGAGGAAATAGAAGAAGTGACATACCTTTATAAATTCAAGTATTTAAAATATTACTGTTATAAAATTATATATTAAATAACGTGCCCTGGTTATCTGAAAGGAATAAATCATTTTTTCTTTTAATGAGCTTTGGGCCACTCCTGATGGTACTCAGGGCTTCTTCCGGGCTCTGGGCTCAGGGAACACTTCTGGTGAAATCAGGGGACCACATGGGTGCCAGAGACTGAACCCTGGAAGGCCATGTCAAAGCAAGTGTTCTGCCTGCTATACTGCAGCCCCAGGAATAAATCATTTTCAAAGGTAACGGATATTTGCTGGTTAATCTATTCCATTTTACTTTTTTTTTGCAGTGCTGGAAATTGAACCCAGAGTCCTACCTGAGAGACATATTCTCTCACCTCTGAGCCATGTGCTGCCCCTGAGGTCTGTTGATTTCATGTCACACAGCATGAAAGACCCCTTGGGCAGGTTTCTAGGGTAATTCATAGTTTTGTTTTTTGTTTTTTTGGCCACACCTGGCAATACTCAGGGATTACGCCTGGCTCTGTGCTCAGGAATTATTCCTGGTGATGTTCAGGGGACTTATATTGGTGTCAGGGATCGACACCATTATCGATCAGATCAGTCATATGCAAGGCAAGCGCCCTACCCACTGAGCTATCTCTCTGGCCCCTCTAGGGTTAATTCTATTCTGTCAATAATACTCATCCAACTGATAAGGAACTCCAAGTTGGACAGTGCAAATGTTGAGCTCTGGGGGTAGTTAAAACTTTGTGGGGAGTCTGGTGGGGTAGAGGTGGGGAGGGAGAAGTGTTGAGAAACACCCCTTTTAGGATTTAGTGCTGCTCATGCTATTTTAGGAGATGAGGATATGAGTGCAAGAAGGGATTTAGTCATCAATAGTTCCCCACCCTCCACGCTACAGATGAAGAAACTGAGGTTCAGAGAGGCAGGTTGCTTGCTCAAGACTCAGTAGCCAAGGCCATTGGGACGGCACCACCGCCAAAATCGCTCAGTAACCAGGCCAGGCCTGTCTCTTAGAGAGACAGCGGGCTTGGACCAGGGAGCTCAATGGCCTCTCACCTCAGACATTTTGTCTCGTTCTGCAGAGAAAAAGAGGCTCTCAGTCTCCCACCGTGGCAGAGGGCAAACACACTCAGCTAACAAGAGCCCTTGAGAAGGGACAAGAGTAGAAAAACAGGCAAGCGCCTCTCTCTGCATCTTGCCTTTAACCTACGACCCAAGTAAGGTGGTTTGGGAAGGCTGCGAGGCCAGAGCCTTGTAGGGCTTCCCTGGAGCTCCCCTGAGGTTCTGCTGGGGGCAGAAAAAACTGGTCTCTCTTCTCTCAGGCAAGTCACATGGGCCCTGCAGTCAAGCGACTCCAAACGCCAAACTTCTTATTTAAAAAAAAATTAATTTTGATTTTGGGGACACACCGCAGTGCTGAGGGTGTGTCCCACTCCTGGTAGTACTCAGGGAACCATACATGGTACCAGGAATTGAACCCAAGCCAGCACATACAGGGCAAGAACCTTCCCCACCATACTATCTCTCCCACCCTGAAAGGTCAAACTTGTTTCTGACAGGCCACCAAAGCAATTGCAGCACTTCAAAGCTCACGAGACTCATGGGAGTCAGGAACCAGACATTTCTTTGGAAGGAATGACGGGAAGGGGGAACTTGTTGTGGGACCTGTGGGTTGAATTCAGCAGGTCGCTATTCCGGATCTGATGTGCCTCACCTCAACCTGAGGGTGTGGGTCGGAGTCAGGGTCTGTTTCAGATCTGACTCTTGTTTTCAGGGAGCACTGGGGAATTAGTCTTTCAGATTCAATACAAAAGAGACAAGAGGCAGAAGTTATGTTAAAAGCCAAAGAGAAAACGTTCTGGAAAGAGTAAGAGAAGTCGACGTGGGCACAGAGAGTCCTCAGGAACTTCATGGCATGGACACATGTTTACAAAAACCTATACCTATGCTTTCAGTCAGTGAGTTGCCGAGGAGTGTTTTAGGATGGCAGATGGCCACAGACTGAATCAGAATTTCATCCTTTGGCTTGGTTTGATTTGGTTTGTGCGCCAAACTGTGGCTACTTTTGCTCAGGGCTTGCTCCCAGTGATACTCTGGGAGAATCAGAATTTTTTTGTTTGTTTGTTTTGTTTTGGGACCATACCCAGCAATGCTTATGGGTTACTTCTGACTTTTCTCTAAGCAATTACTCCTGGTGGTGCTTGGGGGACCATATGAGATGCCAGGGGGGAACCCATGAAATGCTGGAGATTGAACCCTGGCTGGCCATATGTAAAGCAAATGTCCTACCTGCTGCACTATCACTTCGACCCCAAGAGAATCAGAATTTTTATTTATTTACTGAGGCTACTCCTGGTGACAGGGATGGAATCTGGATGTTCATCAGGCAAAACAGACACTAAAGCCCGTTACACACTCTCTCTGGCCCAAAAATCAAAGTTTTAGAGCATAGGTGTGTCCATGCTCAAAGGCTGACCATTGTCCAGGGAGTCTACCCGGAAGTCTATAAGATGCAGCGAGAGGCTCTTAGTGGGCTGTCTGAGAGGGGTTCCTGCACTGCTGACTGGCGGAGTCTGGGATTAGAATGAGTCCGTGAGTAAGGGAAGTGCTTTCACTCTAAGGAGCACCAGGTCTTTACAATGGTCGGTCCAGTCAGCCTTATTTAATAAGGGGCAGCATCGTGGTCTCTAGCTGTGGGGCTTGGCTTAATTTTGCTTTTGAATCCCGTCTCCAAAGCCTTTGGTAATGTTATGTGAGTCCCTAAACCTTGCATCCCCATCTGTCAAATTAAGATGATAATTGTGATACTTAACTCAGAGGGTTGCTGTGTGGGTTTGCTGTTGTTGTTATTGTCGTTGTTAGGCTACACGCGGTAGGGTTGACCCATAGTGGGCATCCTTGGCACTTGGCAGCCGTGGTTAGAGCTTTTGTGTTGCAGCTTGTTGCCCAGGTTGCTGCACACTTGACTCTCTCTCACCTGATTCTTTCCCAGCTCTGACAAGCAAAAGTGTCGTTTCTTTCCTCGGGTGACCTTGTGGTGGGGAAAGAGTGTGGAGGGGCACGGGAGAAGGGCAGTTCTGGAACCAGCGGGGCTATGTCCGGGGTGTCATGGGCATGGTTCCAAAGGTGCTTCAGAGAGCCTGGGCTCTGCAATGGCCTACACCCTATCTCACCAGAAGCCTCATTTTTCCAGAAAAAAGTCAAGAGCTTGGAGCAATGGTTCCCATTAAGTGATAAGATAAGAATCTGGGGACATCGGTGGTGGGAAATGTGCACGGTCAGGGACGGGTGATGGAACATTGTGTAACTCAAACCCAACCATGAACAACTTTGTAACTGTATTTCACTGTGATTCAATAAAAGTAAATACATTTTTTAAAAAGGAAAAGAAAGGGCTGGAGCGATAGCCCAGTGGGTAGGGCATTTGCCTTGCACGCGGCGGCCCATGTCGCCCAGGTTCGATCCCCAGCATCCCATAGGGTCCCCGAGCACCGCCAGGAGTAATTCCTGAGTGCAGAGCCAGGAGAAACCCCTGAGCATTGCCGGGCATGACCCAAAAAAGCAAAATAAAAAATAGATAGATAAATAGATAGATAGATAAATAAATAAAAAGGAAAAGAGAAAGGGGGGGGTGAATAGTGTGTGGGGCTTTTATCCGCTACACAAGCATTGCTTATAGACTGTAAAAAATAGTTCATCTTACGTGTAAGTGCCATATTGATTTTTCAAACACACAGAGAAACTACTATAACTCCCCTCTTTTCTTGTTAATGGGCCACACCCAGTGGTTCTCAAGGGCTATTCCTGGTTCTGTGCCAGCGTGACCCTGGCAGGGCTCAGGGCACCACATGTGGTGCCAGGGTCTGTGGATTCAAAAGGCACTTTAGTCCCTGCATTATCTCTCCGGTATGAGGCAGCTGTGACTTCTGAAATACATATTAAAAGCTTCCCTGATGCCTCTGTCAACTTAAACAAGGGCTCAAGTTCTGGGAGCCAGGGTGGGGAGCAAAACCGTTGAATTAATGGGCAGCTACAAGCTTACTTGAGGCTGCTCAGGTGATGCTAAAGCTTCAAAAAATAAAACAAATCGAATCAAAATACAAAACTACTGAACATATTGTCAGTTTTCAGATTCAGCATGCAGTTTTTCGTTCATGGACATGAAAGTACAGGACAATCACAGGAAAAAAGTGTTTTGGGAGCTCTCAAGGGTTCCAAGCTTGAAACGCTTGGCGTGGGCCGGAGCAGATGAAAGATATGCTCGGCATTCCCTGGACTGTGGCTCCTCATTCCAACCCGTCGCTTCTAGCCCCAGTTCCCTCTGTGAACAAACAGCAGGTACTGCTAGAGGAGCTTCCCCAGACTCTGAAACAGAATGGAAGGAAGAGGAATGGCTAAGAGCACAGCATTGCTTGGGAGAGGACTGCTCACTTTATTATTAATATTATTGTTATTGTTATTGTTGTTGTTGTTGTTGTTATTATCATTACTATTATTGTTCTGGTTTGAGAGCCACACCCAGCTGTACTAGGGCTTACTTCTGGCCCTATGCGCAGGCGGGTTCGAGGCCTATACAGGGTGCTGGGGATCGAACCCAGGTTACATCATTCAAAGCAAGTGCCTTTTGCTTCAAAGCAAGTGCCTATTGCACGATTGCTCCAGTCAGTTCTGAGGATCGACCACTTGTATAGAGCCTGGGTCCTCCTCAGGACTCTATCAGGATGGTCTTTTCAAAAGTGACCTGTCACTTTCCTGTATTTGTCATTGTTTCCCTTGCACACATTTGCAGAACATGGGAAATGGGAGGGGTGGGAATGTCCTCCAAACTCCCCCGACACCCAGTCCCCACCTTTATCCTCCAGAAAAAAAATGTGTTGCTTTGTTTTGTTTAACTTTTTAGAAGGTCACAGACCTTTAAGAACCTGATACAACACCACAGACCCTGGTTCCAGGAAAATCATTGCCGGTACACACACAGAGTTGGACAGTATTTTACTTGGGGACTTGGGTCTTATGTCCAGCATGGCTATCCCTGAGGATTTGTGAATCCTGGGTGAGCAAATCCTGCAATGGCCTGGGCTGCTAACAGTATATTCCAAAGGTCTCCTATTAGTTTTCCGTTCATCTGCACCGCAAAACACTCCATTTTTAAAGAGACCTCTAAGCATTTCATTTTCCTAACTCTGATAAAAGGCTTCTGAGGTGGGGAAAACACAGCATGAGAAGGCAGCATGCTGGCAGGTGGGCATCAAGGCCAGAGCCTCTGAGGAGCTTCCGGGTGAAGGGCACCGACCGATAGGAGCTAGGAAACAGTTCAGCTGAGATTCAAGACTCTTTCCTGACCTTACACAGTAAAATGTCTCTATAAGTAACAGTGGGCCTGAAAACTGTAGTGCTTGAAAACTGTTGGTTTTTCTCCTGCTCTTTGCTCCTGCTCCTCTGCCCCCACCCATGCATTCCTCCTTTCACCTTCACATCCGGTGTGCAGACACATCACACTAGGAACTCATGAGTTCATGCCCCTGCATCCCTGAACAAACCAGCCTGATCCAGGACAGCTTCTCCCATCCACACAGAGTGTTCATTGCTCTGAATCAAAAGCCCAGCAGGACCCAATGGGGTGATCCCTGGGGTGCGTGTGTGTGCATGTGTGTGTGTGTGTGTGTTTGTGTGTGTGTAGGGGTGTCTGGGGGTCACCTACCCTGTGGGGGAATCCATGCAAAGCATATGCTCCAGACCTTCGAGCCTTCACCCCAGCCCTGCCCCATGGTTCTTAATCAATTTGACTCCATCCATGCTCCATTAGTCCAAGAGTGTCTCCTCAGACTTAGTCCGTATCCACATGTACCCTGGAGATGAAAAAGAAGAGAGCTGGTGCTCTAGGGCTGGGGTGGGGGGGTGAAAAACAGGTTCCTCTGGTGCCAGCCCAACTTGGCTAAAGTGCCCCAATTTGCACCAGGCAAGGGAGGTAAATTCCCCAAATACCAGGATGTTTGGCAATATTTCAGAGAATGAAAGTCATTGCTATTACAGCCCTTCCTTGCCCCACCCTGAACTCCCTGTCCCATCCTTTTCCTCTACAGTTTGTACTATGCAAATGAGTCATTGTTCTCTCCAATCTTTCCACTAGGTTCAACCCTATCTCAGCTTTCTAGGACCCTCAGTTTAGTATCTAGGTATATTTACAGGTTATCAAAAGCCTTGAGCACTTTAAAGGAAGAAGAGCAGGAAAAGGTCCTACCCATTTAAATGCCTGCACTCAGTCTATGATTTAAAATTTTAATTTAGGGTCCAGAGATAGCAGAGGAGCTAAGCTACTTCCCTTGCAAACAGCTGACCCCTGATCTATCTGTGGGACTCCCAAGGACCATAGCAGTGAACCACTGAGAACAGCTGGGTGTGGCCCCAAACCTGAAATAAATAAATTTTCCAAATATTTATCTAGTAGTGGAGAAAATAAGACACAGAAAGAAATGGCAAACCATGTGATACTTGCATTTCCCAGGCTTCAGAACTGTCACTACCAGGGGCATTTAAGTTTAACATTGCAGGATGAGAAAGCATTGAAGAGACAAAGATAAGGAAAAAGCATTGTAAGAAGGAGTGGCTTGAGAAGAGATTTGGAAGTAGCCACAGAGGGCCTCCATGCAGAAGGAAATGGTTCCATCTGGCAAGGATACCGCCAAGAAGAGAAAGAAGCCACATGGAACAGGCCAGTTGATGTAAGAGTAGTTGGGATTTGGGGGGCAGAGGAGTTCGTGGTGATCAGAGCTGTATCTTAGGTTAATTTGGTAGTTCTGGGGAGGCTTGATTGGAAAAAAAAATGAAAATTAAAAGGTGGTGTCAGGGAAGGGTCGTACAGAGAAGGAAACTTCTGCAGTTTTGTCCGCCAAATTGCTTCTGGTCAGCGAAGCCAAGCAAACTGACCTCATTGCACTCACTGTAAGGATATTTCAAGGGAAGAGTACAGAGGAATTGTCAAGATCAGATTTAGAAGTCAAAGAAACCTAGGCTTGAAGTGTAGCCTTGCTCCAACCATCACATGTGAAACAGGATGGGTCATACCTAGATTTGTTATAATCACTTCACTTGTATCACTTGTCTTCCCATTGTTGATCGATTTGCTCGAGGGGCACCAGTAATGTCTCCATTTGTCCCTGATGCCTGCTAGAGTAGCCCAAGGGCATCTGCTCACTCAGGAACAAGAAGAGCCTCAAACCATATGTTATAAAGATAAAGTAAATTGAAACAGTTATTAGCCAGAACTCAGGATCTTTTCCTGCCACCTGCCCCTTGAGGTATTGCAGGTGTGGCTGCGGTGCCTGGCTGGGTTGGCAGGTGGCAGACAGGGAGACAGGCTTGACTACAGTCAGGGCTCTGCCCCATGGGCCCTGTATGGTTGATGGTCTGACATAGAAAAAGACTGGGCCCCTGGGATGAACCCAGAACCACAGCAGAGCCTGGCAAACTACCCGTGGTGTATTCGATATGCCAAAAACAGTAACAATAATGAACCTCATTCCCAACGAATGGAGACATTACTGGGCCCTGCTTGAGCAAATTGATGAACAACCGAAAGACAAGTGATACAAGTAATTATCCAGAAAGGTTAATTAATAAATAAGTTATATAATAATCGTCATTCTATGATTCACAGTATAGATACAATCACATTGAAATCACTTTGTAGATAGATGTAGGTATATAGAGATAGAATTCAATCCTTCATTAAATTATCAGGAATGGGATCCGGCCTCCCTAGCTCAGCTGACCATGAGGCTCCCCGAGGGGAAAGATGGGTTTTGGGAGTGGGTCCATCACCTCTGTGGGGCCTCAGAAGCAGCCGGATGAGACTCGCTCATCACAATAGCCGCCATTTTCACTGTCTGGATGCCACAGCATATCAGAGCCCACCCAGGAGAGACACCATCTCAAGACGAGTTTAGCAGAGTAGCTGAGTTCAAGCCCAGGTAGGTGGCTCCGGAGGCAGGAGTCACGAGGCATTCGTGAGATAGAGATGGGGCCACCCCCTTCCCTATCTGATTCATCCTGGAGGCCCCGTGGCACCGCCCCATGAACTGCCCCAGGGAAACCAGCCATATCATCCAGGGAGAGCTGCCATCTGGCTCTCCCCACGTCACGCCGAGCCACAAGCTAATCAAACTAGTGCAACCAATCATGTCCTAGGATATACTACAATCCACAATGTATAAGAAAGGGAAGCAAGGAGAGAGAGAGAGAGAGAGAGAGAGAGAGAGAGAGAGAGAGAGAGAGAGAGAGAGAGAGAGAGAGAGAGATCCTGACATGGAGGCAGGCTGGGGGTGGGGAGACTGGGGACATTGGTGATGGAAGATGGGCAGGGGTGGAGGGATGGGTGTTGGAACACTGTAGAACCAAAAACTCAAACATGAGCACCTTGTAATTGTATATTTAAAGGTGTATAATAAAATAATTAAAAATAAAATAAATTATTAGTAATGGGGGGGCCGGAGCGATAGCACAGCAGGTAGGGCATTTGCCTTGCACATGATTGACGAGGGTTCAATCCCCAGCATCCCATGTGGTCCTCCGAGTACCATCAGGAGTAATTCCTGAGCAAAGAGCCAGGAGTAACCTCTGAGCATTGCTGGGTGTGACCCCAAAAGCAATAAATAAATAAATAAATAAATAAATAAATAAATAAATAAATAAATAAATAAGCAGTAATGGGAGTAAAAGAAGCCAATTTGTCTAAGACTGGAAGAGCTCAGGGGCTGGAGCAATAGCCCAGCGGGTAGGGCATTTGCCTTGCACGCAGCCGGCCTCTGCCGGCCGGGTTCGATCCCCAGCATCCCATATGGTCCCCCAGGAGTAATTCCTGAGTGCAGAGCCAGGAGTAGCCCCTGAGCATTGCCAGGTGTGACCCAAAAAGGCAAAAAAAAAAAAAAAAAAGACTGAAAAAGCTCATTCTTTCCTTCATTCAACATAACACATCCCCCCCAAATCTGTACCAAGTTAGGCTTTTTTTTTTTTTTGCTTTTTTGGGTCACACCCAGTGATGCTCAGGGGTTTCTCCTGGCTCTGCACTCAGGAATTACTCCTTGGCGGTGCTCGGGACCATATGGGATGCCAGGGATCGAACCCAGGACGGTGCAGGCCAGCCACGTGCAAGGCAAACACCCTACCTGCTGGGCTATCGCCCGGTACCTAGGCTTTACAAAACTTTCATCTGAACAAGGCTCTGGGACATTCTCATCTCTAAGGAGCACCTACAACAAGACAAATCCTATGTCAGCTACTGGAGACAAGAGAATGAGTAGCGCAGATGTCACCTGCTGTCACAAGCTTCCAATCTCATGGAATTGTCAGACCAATAAGTAGAAGAGTATGAACTGTCAATAAATAATTTCTGCAGAATAAAATAAAGACAATGTGTGCGTGCATGCGTGTGCGGCGCCGCCGCATGCATAACCCTTGGTGCTTCCATAACTTCTTTATTTTGGTTTTGGGAGGTATGGTGTTTGTTTGTTTGTCTGTTTGTTTTTGGGTCACACCCAGCTGTGTTCAGGTCTTACTCCTGGCTCTGCACTCAGGAGTCACTCCTGGCGGTGCTCAGGGATAAGGAATACTGGGGATGGAATGATGGTCAGTTGCATACAAAGACTGTACTATTGCTCTGATTCACTGTTTTTGTTTGTTTGTTTGTTTGTTTGTTTGCTTTTTGGGTCACACCCGGCCATGCTCAGGGGTTACTCCTGGCTCTGCATTCAGGAATTACTCCTGGCAGTGCTTGGGGGACCATATGGGATGCCAGGGATCGAACCCGGGCCGGCATGGGCCGGCTGCGTGCAAGGCAAACGCCCTACCCGCTGGGCCATCGTTCCAGCCCCGATCCACTGTTTTTGTATATTTGTTTTACTCTGCTTGGGGGCCACATATGGCTGTGGTGAGTCAGGGCTTATTCCTGGTCCTGCACCGGGATCACTCCTGGTGGGCTTGGGGACAATGTGGGGTCCTGGGAATCAAATCCAGGTCAACCGCGTTCAAAGCAAGCACTTTATCCACTGTGTTATCTCTCCAGCCCCACTTTATGGGATTTCCTACTTCCTAATACTAAGTAGGAAAATGTAAATGAAAGAAATACCAGGATGATGGCTCAAGGCCTGGAGTATATGCTTGGCACACACGGGGCCGTGGGCTTGATACCCAGTCCTGTATGACCTCCTCTACACTGCTAGGAGGGTGCCTAGTGGCCCCCAGCACTAGTAGGGACATCTGTAGACTGAGGATGGGGTGGACAAGTCTATTCTGTAGTCAAGGCATCCTGAGTTCCGCGGCAATGTCTGGGATTCAGTCCGCTAAGTATTAATCTGAAGTCTAAGTATTAATCTGAAGTCTAAATCTTAATCTGAAGTCTAAGTATTAATCTGAAGTCTAAGTATTAATCTGAAGTCTAAGTCTTAATCTGAAGTCTAAGTCTTAATCTGAAGTCTAAGTATTAATCTGAAGGTGCTGGACCTGCTTCTTAATGGGCCTATATCCACAATTCAGTTTTGAGATGTAATTGACATGCAGTACTGTGTAACTTTCAGGTATACAGTATAATGACTTGACTTACATATTTTGGGGGAAAAGTTTACCACAGTAAATTAACATACATCACCTCATATAGTCAAAAGTTTGTTCCTGGGGCCAGAGCAATTGTCCAGTGGGCAGAGTGCTTGCTCTGCACAGCTAACCCTCTGTTTTTTCCCTGCTCAGGGGACCACATGGGATCCTAGGGACCACATGGGATCCTGGGGACCACATGGGATGCTGGGGACCAAACCCAGGTCATCCGTGTGCAAGGCAAACGCCATACCTGTCCCAACCCCATACCTCTTTTTCTATGAGCTTTTGTTTTGTTTTTGTTGCTTTTTTAGAAGCTACTCAAAGCAAGACTGGAGAGAGAGTGCTGGCTCAAGACGAGCTATGGTGCTTACTTTGCATGTGGTGGGCCTTGATTCAATCTCTGACACCACAAGTTCTCCCAAGCACTGCCAGGAGTAACCCCTAAGCACAGAGCTGGTTGTAGCACCTGAACACTGCCTGGAGTGGTCCAAATCACCCCCCCCCACACACACACACACATATACTCCAAAGGAGAAGCCATGCATAAGTGAAGTCATGCTATATTTATCTTTTCTGTATCATTTGTTTCACTTAGAGTAATGCTCTCAAGCACGTTCATTGACAAAAAAGGAAATTTCCTTCTGCATGGAGGCTCTCTGCTCTCTTTTATTTCTAACATGATGAATAGTATTTCTACATGTGCCATTTTCTTCATCCCTTCAGCTCCCAATGGACACCGGTGTTTTCTGTCTGGGTTATCCTGAATACCTCTACAATGAACAGAAGGCACAGAGATCTCTTCAGCACTGTAACTGGGGTTCCATTGGATAGATGTGCTCAGATGTTGAACCACTGGATCATATAGTCTCGTTCTACATGGTCCAGTCTCATACAAAGCCCTATTCAAACCTAGCTGGATGCCTCTACTATAGCCTTAGCTAAAGCCTGTCGAGAGAACTCGGTTCCAAGGAGGCAGAGAACTGAAAATACGCAGGAGCTTCTTCCATGGAGTTCTGGTCTCTTTGCCCCATTAGATTGCCCCAGAACTAAGAAGCCTCAGTCACGCCCTTTCCTCTTTGTGGTGGGGTTTGTTAACCCAGGTCTCCTGCACTCCGACTGAGCGCTTACCACCTACAGAGGCCTCCAACTGCAGAGGCAATGGCACAGGAAGGACCAGGACCTCAGGAGGGCCCAAAAAGAAGAAGAAACAAGGTGTCTGGCTTCACACAGGCTTCTCCTTCAACAGAGACGGCAGAAAGCAGGAAAATACGGCGTGGAGGTTGAGAGAACCAGCGACAGGGATCCTCTGCCTGGTTCAAATACCTGCTTTCTTGAGCACTAACTGGGCAATTCCTTAACTTTTCTCACTGGAATCTCCTTATGTGTAAATTAACAACAGTCAGAGAACTACCTCATAAGAGTACTGCCCCTTACTACTCAAATGGCTTGTGTGAAGTTTTAAGGACTTGCCTTAGTTACATGTCACAAGTAACCCTCTCCCTCCAATTGTGTAGTAGTGGGGATGGGGATGGCAGCGTGGGTGGTAATAGAGTAAATTCAATGATAAAATCAAGCCTGACAGTGAAATATGGCAATAGGGAATTGTCCAGGCTGCCCCCCCACACCCCCGAGATTTCAAGCTTCAGCAAAATGGAGCCCGTCCTTTGCTATGGATTCTCTCAGTACCTGCTCCCATATGGGGCCTTGCAATCAAACACATGCTCGTAGAGTTTTTGGCAGTGTCACTAAGCACTGTGGGAATTTCCAAGTGGGCGGCATGGGCAGCAGGGAAGAGTGGGGCTGTGGGCGCGAGCCTGGCAGCCAGGGGAGGCTTTCTGAGGAGGCAGCACTGAATTGGATCTTGACAGATTGGGGTAGGACACGGCTGGAAAAAGCAAAGCGCAGCATGGAGGACTCGATTATTCAAGTCCAGAATGGGCTGGGCAGTGAAGGGGCAGACTTGGTGGTAAGGCTGTGACATGCAGCATGCACGCTGAGGGTACCACTGGGCTGAGAGCCTGGCCGCTGGCTAAGGGCCAGTGACAGGAACTTGTCAACTGCTCCAGAGACCCTTGCCAAAATCCGGGTTGGCTAGGCCAAGCTAGGCCAAGTCCAGAAGCCCAGAGGACTCCACTTTCAACCTGGTGCCAGACAGGAGGCCTGAACATGTGAGAATTTGCCTCAGGGAACCCAATTGCCAAGCCCTGGAGCTACAGTATAAAAACCAAACCATGGGCAGTCAGAAGATAGAGCAGGGACGGAGCTGGAGCCAAACCTAGAAGGCACCTGATCCCCAGCACCACATGACACCCCAAGCTTCCCATCTGGGAGGCCCCTAATCATGGCAAGGCCCAAGCAGCTCATATCTGTGGGCCTGGTGTTAAATCACCATTGAGTTGGCCAAGAATCACCAGGAGTGACCCCAGGGTCTCCTGAGTGCTTCTAGGGAGATGTCCCAAGCAGGGGGTATAGGTAAGGGAAGAAAGGAAGGAAGGGAAGCAGCGAGGAAGGGAAGCAGGGATGGAGGAAGGACAGAAAGAAGGAAAGAAGGGACGGAGGGAGGAAGGGGAGGGAAGAAAGGAAAGAAGGAAGGGAAGGAGGAAGGAAGGAAGGAAGAAGGGAGGGAGGGAGGAAGGAAGGAACGAAGGAAGGAACGAAGGAAGGAAGGAAGGAACGAAGGAAGGAAGGAACAAAGGAAGGAAGGAAGGAAGGAACGAAGGAAGGAAGGAAGGAAGGAAGGAAGGAAGGAAGGAAGGAAGGAAGGAAGGAAGGAAGGAAGGGAGGGGGAGGGAGGCCACTAAGTGGTCAGAGGCAGCAGGATCCTACCAGCACTTTCTCTGAGTCCCAAGCAGAGGGGAAAGGTGGGATTTCAGGGTTTTCTTTCCCTTTCTGCTTATTCTCTGAGAATCTTCCTGGCCTCAGAGCCCATCCTTCTTCCTCTCCCAAAGAGTGGGAGCCAGCTAGTACAGTGATAGCACAGCGGTAGGGTGCTTGCCTTGCACACAACCAAGCATGGTTTGATCCACATCATGCCCAAATGGTCCCCGAGCACCACCAGGAGAGATCCCTGAGTGCAGAGCCAGGAGTAGTCCCTTGAGCACTGCTAGGTATGGTCTAAAGAAAAAACGAAAACATGGGGCTGGAGCGATAGCCCAGCGGGTAGGGCGTTGCCTTGCATGCGGCCGGCCTCTGCTGGCCTGGGTTCGATCCCCAGCATTCCATATGGTCCCCCGAGCACCGCCAGGAGTGATTCCTGAGTGCAGAGCCAGGAGTAACCCCTGAGCATTGCCGGGTGTGACCCAAAAAAGGCAAAAAAAAAAAAAAAACCCGAAAACAAAACCAAAGATTGGGACGCCCACCTCCTCGGGCAAGTATGTGTTCCCATTGGTCGCTTTTCCTGTCTGAGCTATCACTCACCCAGCCCTCAGTAGCCTTTACTTAATTTACAGACAAGGAAAGAAAAAACTCCATAAGCACAGCAAAGCATGCCAGACCTTCTCCTACACAACGCATGAATGCTACCTCATCCCACCCACCTCGTATCCCTATGGAGGCAGGTACTGCTATCACGGAACTGGCCGACGTCACACTATTAGTAAGCAGAATGCACAGCCGGTAACCTGGGGCTTCAGCCTCGAGACCAGCTGCACTGGTCACTGAGCCAAGCTCCCAGATGGAGGGAATGCAGGTCTGACCAGGTAGTAGGAACACTCACTACCTAGGAGTAACTGTCTTTCCTAGTGACTGTCCACACAATAAGCTCGGGCAGGTCTTCACATGACCAAGAGGGCTTGGAGTGATAGTACAGCGGATAGAGCATCTGCTTTACATGCAGCCGACCCAGGTTCCATCCTCGATCCTACAAGGTTCTCCAAAGCACCACCAGAAGTTCCTGAGTGCAGAGCCGGGAGTAACCACTAGGTGTGGCCCCAAAACAAAACAATAACAAAAACTTCCCTGGGAGTCTAGGCGCTGGACCTCAAGATCCAGGTCTGCTGTGTGGACTGCCTTAGCCTGCCCTGGTCCTGCCTGCAGGGAAGGCTGAGATAGCAGAGCAAAATTTTCCCGAACTGCTCCACAGCTTTTCCTCAGCAGACAGGGTAGGCTCAAAAACAGGCCACCTACCACCTATACGGTCATTTCTCCCTGCCCCCCGTTTAAATAAAACGGTAAACACCTGCAAATAGAGTTTGGGAAAGAAAGTGACTCCCGTCATAATTATAGCCACTGCTTTCTATAATCAGGAAAGCAGCTTCTAAATATAGCCTGTCCATGCAAATCCCCAAGGAGCACTAGCTTCCGGCCTGTCCCTCAACTCAGAGGCTGGTGAGTGCACCCGACAGGGGGCTCCCTTCTGAGAGTTACCCACCTGTGTCCCCCACCCCACCCCCTCCCTGTGTGAGGAAGAGGGGCTGTGGGTCAGTTTAAAGTCTGCTGAGGAGAAAGTTGATGTTAATGTGTGCAAAGATCAGATCTGCCTTTGAGACAGATTCAAAGGCCATCAGCATTGAATGAGGCTGGGGTTAGCCCTCAGGGTCTGCAGGGGAGAAAGGAGAAGCCAGGAACCAGCTGCCTAGAGGCCTAGCAGGGGAGGCTTTTAGCAAAGCCCCGTCCCCCCCCCAGTCCCCATTTCCCCCACCCCCCCTTTTGAGGAGCAGGACCAGAGTCTCACCAGCTCATTTTTTCTATTTCTAACCCAGCGCCTGGGTTGACCGAGTGTACGGTTCAGCTCAACCTAGCAATTTGAGACGGCCCCGGTATGTATGGAACAGGACGCCTCTCCAGTCTCAAAAGTTATGAAAGAAACCCAGAACGGAAGCTGCCCCCCACGCACCCCGCCAGACTCTAAATGACCTCTGGGGGCTGATCCAGACAGGCGTGGGCATCTGCGGGTTCACTCACCTGAGAGCGAGTTCCGCCTCCTTAGCCGAGGAGGAAGAAATGCAAGTGTGAAAGCTCCTGTGCGATGCCTGTGTAATGTTCTTATTCTACTTTACTGTTGAGGGCCTGGTTTACAATCATGTCTAGTTTGTGCTCCTGTTGTATCAAGTTGTACCACCAAACCGGTACCACCCAAAACTCTCCCCACTGACTCTGAGTCACAATCTCGTGCCCCTCGCTGCATTTTTCAACTAGTTGTGTGTGTCTGTGTGTGTCTGTGTGTGGGGGGACACGATGGAACAATAGTTCAAGCTGACCCAGGTTCAATCCCCAACACCATATGGTCCCCTGAGTTATCACTGGGTGCAGCCCTGAGGCCCCAGCACCCCAGATGTCCCAGTTATCCCTGACACCCCAGAGCCTGAGCAGCAACTGAACTGGCTGCCTGTTTGACTGAGAATTGCCACTGGGTCCCGCACCAGCCTCATGAGCACTAAAGAGCAACCCCCACGCCCTAAAAAAGAGGGGGACCCCTCCTCTACTAAAGCACCAAAGGGACCCCCTCCTCTACTAAAGCACCAAAGGTTTTAGGATATTTTCACTGAAAGGCTCAGAAGAAGAATCTGTCGATTCCTGAGACACCCCTTTAGGGTTGACGGTCTAAAACTACAGGAGGAACACAGGAGGGCTTAGCGGGAGTCAGTGAAACCGGGAGTTTGATCCAGCAATGTCTCACCACGGTGCCACCCAGCAGTTCCGTCCTTGGGATCCCCGGTTCACAACACCATATGCAATCTTTGCACGCCATAGCCAAGTGTGCATGAGTGCAAAAGAAGTGGGATGACCGCTGTCGAGCACCACGGCCCGTTGTGCAAGACCTTGGTCATCCTAGAAATGACAATGGAGGTGGGGGAGGCTATAGAAAGAAAATTAGTGGAGACCTTTTACCACTTCAAAATTCTCCCAGAAAGGCATGCAGATGAGGCGATAACTAGATTGTAAGGGCAGCAGTACAAAACATTTGGTAAGGAAGCTTAGAATTAGGGAAGTTCAGCTGAAATAGTCATTTGTGGGCTGACTATTAAACCAGAAATCAGCTGTAGGATCGCTCCTGGATGGGAAAGGATATGAGGGGGTGTTGGGGGAGTTAGAGGAGCTTGAAGTCAGAGCTCAGGTTGGGGATATGGAAAAGGACTCAGTAAAACTGGGGCCTGTGTGCTAGGCTTGAAAGTCCTACCCAGCCCCAGGGCGTTGCAGGCAGGAGCTGCGAGTAGATTCAGAGATTCCATTCATCAAAAGCAGACAGGAAAACAAATCTCTTTTCTTTGTTTGTCCTGGTAGAAAACCAAACATGGTAGCCATCTGAAGAAATTCCAGTGTCGGGAGTGTTCCTTGTTCCGGCAGGAGAGGGAGGATAAAAATGCATCCAGCCTGTTACCACAGGGGAAATCAGCCAACGGCTCCTCGTGTGCCATTCCCGGCATGTGGCTGGGACTGCTCCCGGTATCTTGGCACGTCCTCTGATCCTAGCTCGTGGAACACTTCCTGTTTACCCCCAAATTGTCAAGATCTGGGTCTGGAGCCATAGTACAGCAGGTAGGGCTGTTCTTGCTTTGGCCAACCCAGATTCGATCTCCAGCATCCCATATGGTCCCTGGAGCACCGCCAGGAGTGATTCCTCAGTGCTGAGCCAGGAGTAACCCCTGAGCATTGCTGGATGTAACCCAAAAAAGAAAAAATAAATTGTCAAGATCTAACTTTCTTGTCAGAGATTGATCGATTTTAACCACTTGTCTATGTCACAGGTAATTTTCAGCCATTCTGGCAAAGCGTTCAATGAAGAAAGCACAAGATCCTACTAGGCATTAAGGGTGGGAGGGGTTTGGGAACGTAGGGAAAAGGCTGCAAAGATCTACTGCAGAGTCCCCAGGTTTTTGTTTGTGTGGTTGTTGGTTGGTTTTAGTTTTGGAGTTATACCTTGTGGTGCTGGGGTTGCTCCCAGCTCTGTGCTTGCGGGTTCCTCCTCTCACTGCTTGGGGGACCACAGAGTGATGGGCTTGGAACCTGAACCTCCTGCATGCAGAACATGGGCTCTGCTTGTTGCGTTGTCTCTCTGATTATTTTTGTTTTGTTCTATGTTCCTTCTCAAAGAGACAAATTCCAGTTCGTTCACTTAAATAGCTTTAGAAAACTTGACCTTTTGCAAAAAATGAGGAAACTAAAATTACAGCCCTGCCTATAACTTGGAAGCTTTGGAACCACGGCAGCCCAGTGAGGCACCCTGGGGAAACTGCCAAACCAAACCAGAGCTGAGCATGGAAATTTTATGCCATTAACCAAAAGGTTAGTGGGCTGGGTTGAACTTGAACAAGATCTCACAAGATCTTCAAGTAGTATATTATCCAACAGTATGCTTCAACAAGCAGGGTTAGGAAACATACCTTACCCTGGTATTGGATGAGAAGCAAAGATGGACTACATTTTGTTTTGTTTTTGTTTTGTTTTATTTTGTTTTGTTTTGTTTTGTTAAGACAAATCCTATGGAAACAGACATAAGTATGTGGTTTCTCTCCTGGAACAACTTACCGGAAACAGAACACTACTCCTTCATTCAAATCACGTCATCACATCATTTAAGAATTTGAACATTCAAACTTTTTTATTTTTTAACTCAAGGCATTAGTTTGTATTCATTGAAAAAATGTTCAGGAATATGGACATTCCTCCCAAAACTAGAATTTGAGCTCCCATTTGACCCAGCAATACCACTCCTGGGAATATACCCTGGGGGCCCTAAAACACAGCAGAAACACCATCTGAACTTCCATGTTCATAGCAGCACTATTCACAATAGCCAGAATCTGGAAACAACCTGAGTGCCTAAGAACAGAAGACTGGATAAAGAAGCTATGGTACATCTACACAATGGAATACTACGCAGCTGTTAGGGAAAATGAAATCATGAAATTTGCCTATATATGGATTGACATGGAGATTATCATGAAATTAGTCAGAAGGAAAAGAACAGATATAGAATGACTGCATTCATTTGTGGGATATTTAAAAAAAATATGAGACTAATATCCAAGGTCAGGCAAAACAGGAAACAGGAAGACTTGTCAATGTTTAGAATCTACCACAAGTGTATGGGGACAGAGGTTAGGGAAGATAGAGAAGGAACCAGCGTGCCGATAATTGTTGGAAATGGAAATAGTAATGCTAAACTAGAACTGAGCATTGAACATAGGTAAAGGGATATACAGGAAAACCCTTCAATGTATGTATTGCACTCCACAATGCTCAAAAGAAGGAAGAGAGAGGAGGGAAAAAGGGAGGAGAGAGGAGAAAGAGAGAGGAGAGAAAAAGAGAGAGAGAGAGAGAGAGAGAGAGAGAGAAGAAAAGTATCTGTCATAGAGGCAGGCTAGAGGAGGAAGGGGGAGGAAATCTGGGGACGTTGGTGGTGGGAAAAGGGCACTGGTGGAGGGATGGGTGCTGTATGACTGAAACACAATCCTGAACAGCTTTGTAATTGTATATCTCACAGTTGTACAATAAAAAAAAAAGGAAAAAATGTTCAGGATATTTTGCTGTCTATTAAATCATCCCTTTGCCTAGTTCCTTAAAAATCCTCCAAAACTTAGCTTCCTTTCTGGACCTCTCCACTAGTGCTGTCCTGAGCACACCCTCTCACCTGCTCAGGCTTCCCTTCCTCACTGTCCCGAGATAGCATGCTCATTCCTGACTTTGTGTTTTATATTTGTATGTTTACTTTATATTTATTACTTACTTATTTTGATTTGGGGGCATTGCTCAGGGTTTCCTCATGGCTCTGTGCTCAAGCAGCGCTGTAGGGGACTGTGTGCAGTCCGGAGGATTGAACGGGGGGGTGACTGCATGTAAGGGAAGAACCTTGCCACTCTACTATCTCTCCTGCCCTATCTTCGTGGGGTTTTTGTGTGTTTGTTTGTTTTTGGCTTTTTGGGTCATGCTGGCGGTGCTCAGGAGTTATTCTGGCTCTGCACTCAGAAATTACTCCTGGCAGAGCTTGGGGAGGACCACTGGGATGGCGGGATCGAATCCAGTTCAGTCACTTGAAGGAAAATGCCCTCCCTGCTGTGCTGTCACTCTGATGCATGTCTTTGTGTTTTGATTCACCTTCAAATCTGAATGTGAATTTACTCATCTTCTTTAACAATTCCCCAAAGCCCCCAACTTTTGAAGATTTTGTCAACTACTTTATATTTTATTTTCTTATCTCCAATCCCAAAAGTTATCTTAGGTATAGATGAGCATATATGGTAGCTGGAGAGATAATACAGTGGATAGAGCTCTTGCCTTGCACCTAGCTAACTGGGTTCAATCCCCAGCATCCTATATGGTAGCACAGTAATGAGTAATTCCTGAGTGTATAGCCAGGGGCAACCCCTGAGCATTGCCAGGTATGGCCCCCAAACAAAATAAAATAACAAAAGGTAAGCATACACACACACACACACACACACACACATTCTTTGCTTTCCTGTTAACCACCATAATACAAATTTTATTGTACTCTACATAAACTGTGATCAACAAATGTTGAATGAGGCCAGAATAATAGTATAGTGGGTAAAGCATTTGCTCTGCATGTGAATGACCCCATATGGAACCATCACTCTCCCACCCCCCCCCAGCCCCACCCCAACCCCCCCAGAACCCCCCCACTTCTGAGCCAAGAGTAACCGCTGAATACTGCCAGGGGTTACTGGCCGCAAAACAGTAACAACAACAAAATTTAGTGTAATTTTTTCTTTTTATGAGTTAAAGTTTATCTCACACACACACAATCAACACTCTGGTCCCCTGAGATTTCAAGACATTAATCCTTGCAATCATATTTGGGTTCTCTAAGAATGGTCGCAAGAAAGTGGGGAGGGAATAGAGAGACGTGGTGCCTACCCTGACAATTTATTTATCTGAAAACTTGTCACCTCTAAAATATTTTATTCTTTCCAGCATCCAAACTCCAGGGCACTATAGCAGTAAGTTCCTTTGTGTTTAAGATGTCTGAGTCGTGGACACTTTGGTGCTAGTGGTGATGTGCAGTAATTTTCCATAGCAATCCTAAAAAATGTATACCATTGTACCATTGTAACCATGTTATCTAAATATGGTTTATTTGAAATAATTTCTTAAAAGAGATCTTGTTCTCCTCATGTTCTAAATGTTCTAGGGAGTATGAACAAACGTAGAAAAGAGGTTGGAAAAGAGGTTCCTAAAATGGAACAGGCCAGACATATGGAATAGAGACACAAAATAAAGCTATACATGCATAGACAGAAACACAAAATATACATGTGTGTATTATTATTGCTATAATTGATTTTTCACCTGGGTTTGAAGGCCCTGCAAAGGAGAAAGAATAGTCTTTTTTAACAAATGGGCTGAAGCAGTAGTACTGCAGGCCAGGCATTTGCTTTGCACTTAGCCTACCCGGCTTTGATCACGGCATCCCATATGATCCCACAAACACCGCCAGGAGTAGTTCCTGAGTGCAGAGCCAGGAGAAAACCCTGAGCATTGCCAGGTGTGACCCAAACAAAACAAACAAAATAACAAAAATAGTGCTAGAAAACTAGATAACCTCACCTGCAAAATAAATGATTTGAACTTTACCTAATACTATGAGCAAATGGGCGACTGTCCTGCAGGGAGGGCTTTTGCCTTGCACCCAGTATCCCGTATGGTCCCCCAAACACTGCCAGGAGTAATTCCTGAGTACAGAGCCAGGAATAAACTCTGAGCATTGCTGGGTGTGACCCAAAAAAGGAAAAAAAAAAAGAAGTACTCAAAACAGTTCATTTTGAACTCAAAGCTTTACTTAAATATCAAGAGCTGAAACTATGTGTAAAAAGTCTAGGAAGAAAGGTGGAAATCTTCATGATAATTCATTTGGCTGTGATCTATAGCACAGGCAACAATGGGATAAAGGGGGGTTATTTAGGTTTTATCGAAATTAATAACTTTAGGGGTCAGAGCGATAACATAGCAGGTAGGGTGTTTGTTTTGCACATGGCCAACCTGGTTTCGATCCTAGGTATCCCATCTGGTTCCCCAAGTCTGTCTGGAGGGAGCCCTAAGTGCAAGAGCTAGGAGTAAGCCCTGAGCATCACTGGAAGTCGTCAAAAAACAATAAAAATAAATAAAAATTCTTATGCATCAAGAGCATTATCAAGCAACTGAAAAGATAACCCACAGAATGAGAAAAAAAACATTCTTCAAACTATGTGATAAGGGATTAATATCCATAAAATATAAGAAACTTCTAACAAAGAAAACCCACAATTACCTGTGACTTGAAATTCTCCAAAGAAAATATACACATAGCCAATCAACACATAAAAAGACTCTCAAGATTATTAGTCATTTGGTGAGTTCTACCCTCACAGCAGTGAGTACGACTTACAGGAGACTCAAAACAATAAATGCTGGCAGGGCTATGGTGGAAAGGAAACTGTCACTCACTGTTGGTGAGAATGTCCTGTGGTTCAGCCTTTCTGGAAAATATGGAGACTCCTCAATACCTTACAAATACAAATTCCATATGGCCCTATGATTCCACTCCTGAGAATGTACTTTAAGAGCCTAAGAACATCAATCTGAAAAGGCATATGCATCCTACGGTGCTTAAAGCACTATTTACAACAGTCAAGCTCTAAAACAACCCAAGGGCCGAATAACAGATGAGCGGATAAAGAAATTGTGGCATACGTACACAATGACATATTACTTGGGCCTTAGAAAAGATGAAACTTTGCCTTTGCTTGCAGTTTGGGTATAATTGGAGGGTTTCATGCTAAGTGAAATGAGTCTGAAAGGAAAAGATAAATTTTAGCTGCTCTTCCTCATATGTGGGTATAAAGAAACAAAAAAGAGATTAGATAATCCCTAACAGAAACAAAGCATGGGGAGGATCAATAGAATTGGGAACTGAGGGAGTGAGGTGGGTGGCAAATGGACCATGGGAAAACGGGGGAGGGATTTTGAAACACTGGTGGAGAAATCGGAGTAGTGCTTTGCCAACTATAAAACAACTTAAATACTACTGTAAAGTATGATTCTTCAATTAAAAATGATTAGTTATTGGGGCTGGCATGATAGTACAGTGGATAAGATGCTTGCCTTGCACCCTGCTGACCTAGTTTCAGTTTCCAGCATCCCATATGGTCCCCTGAACACTATCAGGAGTAATTCCTGAGTACCAGGAGTAATTCCTGAGCATTGCTGGGTAGGTGACTCCAAAACTAAAAGACCCAAATATACCCCCCAATTATTAGTTATTGAGAAAACAAAAAAACTGGGGGAAATGTTTGCTTTTTTTTGTTTTGTTTTGTTTTGGTTTTTGTGCTACACCTGGCAATACTCAGGGCTTACTTCTAGCTCTTTGCTTAGGGATCACTTCTAGTGGTATTCAGGACCATATGAGGTGCCAGAGATTCAACTCAGGTTGGCTGTGTGCAAGGAAAGAGCCTAGTCACTATACTATCTCTCTAGCCCCTTTTTGTTTTGAGGTCACATCCTGCGGTTCTGAGGAGCTACTCCCAGCTCTATGCTTAGGGTCACTCCCAGCAGTGCATATGGTTCTGAACCTAGATCAGTCTGTTGAATTCTCTCTTCAGCCCTATCATGCAGAAATGTAAATCATAGCCATAAGTTATAGCTCTGACCAATTTGGAATACAATTATCTATATTTATTTATTTATTTTTTGCTCTTTGGGTCACACCCAACAATGCTCAGGGGTTACTCCTGGCTCTGCACTCAGAAATTACTCCTTGTGGCACTTCGGGGGCCCATATGAAATGCTGGGGATTGATCCCAGGTCAGTCACATACAAGGCAAATGCCCTACCTGCTGGACTATCGTTCCAGTCCCAAGACAATTATTTTTAAATAAAAGATAAGTTCTGGCTGGACTATCGTTCCAGTCCCAAGACAATTATTTTTAAATAAAAGATAAGTTCTGGCAAGGATGATCAAACAATTCCACCCTAGTAAACTCAGAAGAACCAAAGCAGGGACTTGGATATATACAAGGTTCATAGACACATTCACAATAACTAAAATTTGAAAAAACTCAAGTGCCTCTCAACTGAAGGAGGAATAAACAGATGTGCTATAAATGTACAGTAGACTATTATTCAGCCTTAAAATGGAATTAAGTTGTGATATGTGCTACAATATGGGTGAACCTTGAAAACATTATCCTAAATAAAATCATTTAGACACACTGTGGTGGGAATGACAACTGGTTCAGCATTTTTGGAAAACAATATTCCTCAAAAAACTAGGACTTCCGTTTCCATAAGACCCGGTAATTCCACAGCTTGGAATAAACTGCAAGGGCCCAAAATCACAATGTAGAAAAGTTATCTCCACTTCTGTGTTTATTGCAGCACTGTTCATAATAGTCAAAAATCTGGAAACAACCCAAGTGCCCAAGAACAGATGACTGGATAAAGAAACTATGGGACATACACGCAATGGCATAGTACTGGGCTGTAAGAAGTCAGGCAGTTCAGTGCTACATGGATGTATCCGGAAAGCATCATGCTGAGTGAAGTCAGTCAGAGAAAGGGGGGGGGGGGGGCAGGCCCAGAATGATCTCTCTCATAGCAGGATGTAAATAAACACCTCAGGGGATTGTGCCCAAAGGCAACAGAAACTAGGAGCAAGAGAACAGGTTTACAGTAGGAAGCTTGCCACTGGGACCTGGGAGGTATAGGGGCTGATTGGGGAAGGGACGAATTGTTGCTGGGTTATTCTGGAAGAGAAAGTTGAAAATAGGTATAAAGGGCCTGCCATAAAGATAGTCGGGGTGAGGGACCCACAGGAGGGAAAGCAGGACACGACTCTGGTGGAGGGAATCACTGGTGATGGGATTAGTGTTGGAACACTGTATGACTGAAGCTTAATAATGAATAACTTTGTAACTCTGAAATGCACGGTGATTCAATTTAAAATACACACATACACACACATACACACTAAATTAGTCACAAAAGACAAATAGTGTGCGGTTCTACTTGCCTAAAACAGGCAAATTTATAGCTATGGTAAGTAGAGTTATGGTTGGTAAAAGCTGGGATAGGGGATAACATGTAGTTATTGTTTAGCGAATATGAAATTTCTGTTTAAAATGATGAAGATTTCTGCAAACAGTGTTCCCACAAATGACACAATATTATGCATGGACTTAATGTCACTGAATTATATACTAAAACTCAGGGCTGGAGTGATAGTACAGTGGGGAGGGCATTTGCCTTGCATGTGGCCAACATGGGTTTGATCCCCGGCATCCCATACGGTCGCCCAAGCACTGCCAGGAGTAATTCCTGAGTGCAGAGCCAGGAGTAACCCCTGAGCATTGCTGGGTGTGACCCAAAAAGCAATAAAATAAGTAAATAAGTAGATAAGTAAATAAATAAATAATTTGGTGATGATGGTAAATTTTGTGCTATGGCTATTCAGTCATAATCATTTTTTTTTTTTTTTTTTTTTTTGGGTCACACCCGGCAATGCTCAGGGGTTACTCCTGGCTCTGCACTCAGGAATTACTCCTGGCGGTGCTCGGGGACCATATGGGATGCCGGGGATCGAACCCAGGCGGCGCAGGCCGGCTGTGTGCAAGGCAAACGCCCTACCGCTGGGCTATCGCTCCGGCCCCAATTTAAGAAAAAGACCTTGAATCTAATGATAAGAAACAATCAGACAAATCCAGACAAGAAACAATAAAATTTGTGGGCTAGTCTCCCTGATTGGACTGACTTGCCCTTTTCTAAAAAAAATAAAAAAGTCAAGATTGTGAAAGGACAAAATAAAGGGAGATGCATGCAATTCCAGATTAAGAGAATTAAGAAACACAAGCAAAATGCAATGAGTAATCTTGAATGTACTTTAATTTTTTTAAGCTGCAATAGGTACTCCTGTGTAGATAGTTGAAGAAAGTAATGAACTGTATATCCACGATAAATTTTTTTTGTAGTGATAAGAATATTGGCATAATATTGAGAGCTAAGGATATGGAGGAGAAAACCCCTTTAAGGGCTATATGCTGACGTGTTTAGGGGGGATGTCCTCAGCTTTCAAGTTTGAAGGGAAAATGTGTGTTTATAGAAAATGATAAAGTAAATATGGCAAATGTGCCATACTTGGCAGGTAAGGATTTTCCTTGTACTAGTCTTTGTATTTTGTTTGTTTTTTGTTTACACCTGGCAGTGCTCAGGGCTGACTCCTAGCTCTGTGATTAGGATCACTCCAGGCACAATTCAGGGGATCTTAAGGGTGCTCAGTGAGCGCAGGTCGGCCCAGTGCAAAGCAAGCACCCTAGCCATTGTACTATCGGTCTGTCCCCAAGTCAGAATGGGAATTTTTATTCCCAAACTATCATAAAAACGCTGATTTTTCCATGAACCCACAAGCAAAATGCTGATCCATATGGAATCATTTTACTTTATTGAACTCACTCCCCGGGGTTGCCAGAAGAAGGTGACATGAATTACTTGAGAACAGATGCTCTTCTGTTTTTTCTCACCAGATGCCTCTTGTGCTCAGCTCCTTTCCCTTCTCCCGTTGGTACTTTGTCTATTCCTCCCTCCAAGACCGCATCATGATCTACTGTGTGTTGTTCTTGTGTGGCTCAAGGTTATAAGTTCTCCACAGCGAGGACTACTTCTGCCTAATCTAATACTCCTCTCTCTCTCTCTCTCTCTCTCTCTCTCTCTCTCTCTCTCTCTCTCTCTCTCTCTCTCTCTCTCTCTCTCCAAATCCCCAAGTCTACACTTGGACTGGGTAAAAATGTAAAAATCAAAACATAGTGCCTCGTACATATTTTCAAGGTAATTGACTAGTGACTACCCCATCCACAGAGAGCCATGTTTGGAAATAAAAAAGTGGTCTAAAGGTCTACCCCTACTAAAGGACTAAAACTCTGCTTGGCAGAAGGAATGTCAAGTGTGGGTTTGACACTATCTTGGTGTCTGTGGCAACCAGGTGTTACTGACTCAGTGATTGGTGCTTAGCCCGGAAAGGGCAAAAGCAATACAGTCTTGGCAAAGCTTATGACTACCTAAGCACAGAATGTCCCCAGCTTGTCCTATGGGGCAACTTATCTCATAACGCTGTGGATTCCTTCTGGGAAAACGAGAGTTCAACAAGTGACAGTCAAAAAGGGGAGCTCTCGTTCTGGTTCTTCCCACAGAATTCCATTTCTTGAGGGACCTGCACCGAGCTCCATTCAACGAAAACAACATTGGCCTCTAGCAGACAGAGGCAAGAAGAATCCCCTGCACTGTTGTAGGAGATTGCTGCCTGCATGCTAAGCAAGTGGCAGGAGACCGCCTAGGCCTGCTGCATTCCACCTCGGCTGAGACACCAGTGACTGCTGTGTTGCAGCTTGTTAGGGAGTGTAGACTTGTCCTGCTTGTCTTGAGTAATTTGTTTCAATGAGGCTGGAAGAAATTTACTGGGTAGATTTCCTCTCTAGCCCGTCAGGGCTGCTGGGAGACAGGCTGTCCGCTCTTTATGACACAGCCACAAGGCATGCTGACAGCGGGGTTTCCCACAAAATCTCTAGCATTGATACTTGATTGTGAATTCAATTTAGGATTCTGGAAAAGACTTTCTTTACTTGATCTTTTAGGCTTTCTCTAAGTCCCAAGTCCTCCCCCCATCCCCAAGGGACAAGCTTCTTGGGGGAATCTTCTCCCTGCAGCTTGCCACCTCAGCTTCCTCCCATACCCTGTATTGACACAGTAAGCTACCGATACACAGTAAGTGCATCAAGTGTTTGACACACAAAAGGTTACATGTAAGTCATCTATTGTACATTCACACGATGTAATGCTAGTGAGTGGAAAGAGCACTAGTCGCTATTTTCCGTGAAGAGATTTCCAGTTCGTATTACTTGATTTTTTAAAGAAGTAATGGCAGATGTATATTAAGTAATGCACTTATCCTGCATGCCGTCACTATTCCAGAATCAGGGACGCTGTCTCATTTGCCAAGGCATCGAAAATCAGATGGGCTGGACATGTAATGCAATTTGGAGATGACCACTGGAGTAGAGCTGTTACCGACTGGATCCCACGGGATGTCAAAAGATCACGTGGCCGCCCACCTACTAGATGGTCAGACTTCCTTGTCAAGACCCTGAAGGAACGGTTTGAGGCTCTTCATATTCCCGAATCAACTAGATGCCATTGGGCTACATTGGCACGTGATAGGGTCCAATGGAAATGTTCCTGGGGCCCGCTCGAGCAAATCGATGAATAACGGGATTCAAGTGATCAAGTGATCCTGCATGCAGCTGACTCGGTTCAGTCCCCAGCACCACATAAGGTCCCTGAACACCAATTAAAGCAGAGCCAGGCGCAAGCCCTGCTCACCACCACAAGTGCTTCCCCAAACCAAAATTTAAAAAGTAATTCTTCAGGGGCTGGAGGCGATAGCCCAGCGGGTAGGGCATTTGCCTTGAACGCGGCCGGCCTGTGCCGGCCTGGGTTCGATCCCAGCATCCCATATGGTCCCCCGAGCACCGCCAGGAGTAATTCCTGAGTGCAGAGCCAGGAGAAATCCCTGAGCATCGCCAGGAGTGACCCAAAAAGCAAAAAAAAAAAAAAAAAAAAAAAAAAAAAAAAAAAAACAAAAAGTAATCCTTCACCAATGAGTGAAGTGAGGAATGGAAGTCGTATAAAGGGGTGAGCATGAAGCTAACCTACTGAAACTGCATATTCTAGAGCAATGATAAATTAAAAAAAAAAAAGCAATCTGGCACAGTATGAAACCCTATTTGTAGAAGCAATGAGTAAAAGTAACAAGGATTTGGCCATTCATCTGTTAATTTTCTTCCTTATAGATACCCCTAGTCACTAACTAGTGTAGGACTAAATAATTTCTTTCATTTTCCTTTTCAACCAGAATTGTCAATGTTAGTTAAATAAGACATGTAAAAAGGACTAAAACTTGCTACAATACTAGTCCCCAAGCTCAGAACCAGGAGTAAACCTTGAGTACTGCTGGGTTTGGCCCCAAACAACAAAAGCAGCACCTGTGTGCGCTGGCACTGTTCTCAGTGCTTAATGTGAATTAATTCATTTAAGCCTCTTACAGTCCTATGAGAAATGTGGCACAGGGGCTGGGAAGATTTTTCAGAGGTCAGGTACCAAATTCACAGCTCAGAACCACATACCTTCACCCCCACCCCAAGCACCACTGGGTAGAGCCCTAGAGGTCGTGGAGCACCCCTGGGGCAGCCTAGTGGTCACTGGCATTTCAGTACTAAAAGCAACTCTGTACTGGTGCCCGCTCGAGTAAATCGATGATCTACGGAAGTCAAGTGATCAAGTATCCCTTGCCCTAGTTGAGCTGCCCAGCCTGGCTGACTGTGTACTGCTAGGAGTGGCCCGTGTGCTCCCTCGGCCCTTGGGCACTGCTTGGGAGGTCCCTCCTCAGGAAAGAAACTGGCACAGAGAGGGAAAGTCATGTGTCTTAGGTAATTACTTTTGGCCCTACCACACACCACAATATGAGGAAGGAAGGAAGGAAGGAAGGAAGGAAGGAAGGAAGGAAGGAAGGAAGGAAGGAAGGAAGGAAGGAAGGAAGGAAGGAAGGAAGGAAGGAAGGAAGGAAGGAAGGAAGGAAGAAGGAAGGAAGGAAGGAAGGAAGGAAGGAAGGAAGGAAGGAAGGAAGGAAGGAAGGAAGGAAGGAAGGAAGGAAGGAAGGAAGGAAGGAAGGAAGGAAGGAAGGAAGGAAGGAAGGAAGGAAGGAAGGAAGGAAGGAAGGAAGGAAGGAAGGAAGGAAGGAAGGAAGGAAGGAAGGAAGGAAGGAAGGAAGGAAGGAAGGAAGGAAGGAAGGAAGGAAGGAAGGAAGGAAGGAAGGAAGGAAGGAAGGAAGGAAGGAAGGAAGGAAGGAGCACAGAATCAGGAGCAAACCTTGAGCACTGCTGGGTGTAGCTCCAAAACAAACAAAGCAAAGATGTGAAAATGCAGTATTTGATTCTAAGCAGTGTAGTTCCAGAGCCAGTAGTCTTTCACAGGTTTGTGCGTATGTGTGTGTGTGTTGGGGGGGGGTGGGGACAGAACTGGGACACACAGCAATACCCAGAGGTCACTCCGTCCCTGCAGAGTTTGGGGGGGACCTCACAGTGCTGGGGTGGAACCCTGACTCCTACATGCAAAGCGTATGCTCAGCCCTTTGAAAGATCTCCCCCAGCCCGATGTCTTAACCACCAAGCTGAAGCCACTCAACAAGCGTGCCCCATTCCCTTCTGTGTCTAGAGCTTTGTGGGCTTCAATGAAGGCATGCAGAACCCTGTGAGAATAAACTGAATAGTTTTTGGTTTTCCTTAGATTTTGGGGCCATACCCAGCAGTGCTCAGGGCTGACTCCTGGCTCTGTGCTCAGTGATCACTCCTGGAGGGCCCAGGGCACCATAGGCGTGTCAGTGCTCCAGCCCGCTCAGTCACATGCCGGGCAAGCACCTTACTCTTTTGCACTATCTCTCTAGCCTCAAACTGAGTCGCTTTTTTTAAAACTTTGCTCTCCCTTCTAACTGAGGATTCCGTGGTAGTCTTGAAGGATTGAAGAAGCTGTAAGGAGACACCGAGGCCTTCTAGAAACTATGTCAAGATGGCTGTGAAAGCCCATGACTGTACTTCAGCACGTGATATCCACGAGCTCCTGAGTCTTAGCCCCACCTGCAGATCCTATCAAGGAGAACCTCCTGAAGAGATAAGATGATGAGGTTCAGGGAACAGTCATTCAGCCTGATGGCAGGGAGGAGGTGAATCTGGCAACTCTGGAGAAAAACATAAGGCATCGCTTGGCCTCTGCTCCTGGCTCGTCACAGCCCTGAGGTGCTTGCGTCGAGGCCACCTGAAAGCGGCTTGTCTCAGGCCCAGGTTCCCGAGGTGGGAGTTGGGGACCTTGCCATGTGTAATGCTGTTTCAGATTAAATCAACATGCCTCAAATTTGCCCGAGCTATTGTCCCAGCACTACGTCTCCCCAGTTCACACATGGAATGTTTGTTCTTTGGCAGCCAAATGTGCTTGGAACTGGCGGTGATGATCTCACAGAGCAGGAAAGCTGAGCAGTTAGTCAGATGATGAGCACGTTACTGAGAGGGAGGAGCAGGGCATCAATGCACGAAAATATCTGGGCGCTGCTGAGCCAGAGCCATCAAGTTTGGGGGCAGCTTAGGACCCAACAGAGCCTAAATCCTTATTAGGTCAATGGAGTATAACAAGGGTTTGAGGGGTGAGGGGAGACAAGGTCTAGCAGCAGAACAGTGAGAATCCTTCTAATACGATTCAGCCGAGGAACAGTGGGTGCTCTGTGCCTCTCCCTGGCACAACACGGTTCTTTCCAGAACCTTCTGGGGCTCAGTCATGAACTCATGTCCTTGTAACTGAAAATTTTCTTTTTAAAAACGGCTGTGATATTCTTGCATTTACTCATAGAAAAAGGTCATCCCCACCCCCTGGCCCTGTGGGCTCTGCTGCTGCCAAGTCCTTCCAATTCTGCTTCCAGCTGGAGGCTGTAGGCAGAGAGGCAGGTAAATCGTGGCCTTCAAAACTGCTTGCCCCTCCGCCCCTGGGGAACTTAGGTTAGGGCCTTCCAGGTGTTCTTAAGGTTTTGTTTGTGATTAGGGTGATGAGATGAGATGCAGTGAGTTGGCCATTTGTACTCATTTGAAATGGTAAAAAACCAGCCTTTGGCTCCCTCAACCAAGGAAATGAAAACTCCCTCCCCTGCGTGTGGAAAAGCGTTCTCAAAGTCTTCTCAAACAGTCCCAGCCTCAGTTGTTCTGGGCTTGGGCGCTACCTCTACGCTGCGGAAACAAATTCTCAATAATTTCTGGCTTGTTTTGGGTTGCTGCTCCCCTTCACCACCTTGCAGATAGTTGTGCCTGATGTGCAGGTAAGTTCCAATGGGAGGCTTGGGCCTAAGGCAAAGCCGCCCTTTCTCAACAAGTAAGTTGGGAGGGACAAAAGTGTAGGGAAGGGAAGGAGTGTGCCCAAACCAAGCTGCTTCTCCTGGAAGTCAGGGAAAGAACTGAGATCAGGAACCCACGAATTTCGCCACGTAGCCCAGTGGCTAAAAGTCCTTTCCCTGCAATTGCGGCGAGTCGGATTCCCAACGCTGTTTACACGCCGCCAGGCAAGGCCTGGCTCGGTACTGCTGGGTTATAGGGGTATCCCCGTCCCACCTACAAGTGCGTCTGATCTCCACACACAGAATTGTGCAAAGCCTTGAGCACCTCCAGGAAAATATCTTTGAGCGTTTCCAGCCAGCAGCAGAACACGCAGGAGAGGACCACAACACCTGAGTCACTGAAATAAAAGCCGCAAAGAGAGGAAAAGAAAAGCAGAGAGTTCCAGGACACTAGCTTGGGTTAGACTCCTGTGTGTGCTAAGGAAAATCTTTTCCTAATACTCCCTAGCGCTTTTTACCGCCTAGTCCAGACCAGAAAATACCTGTTTGGGGACAACGCGGTTGTGGGGTAGAGGGTTAGAATTTAGGTAAACACCTACCCCGTAGGGCCTGTAAGACAAACATGAGGGGTGCTGGAATCAGACAACCCAAGACGTGAACCCTAGTAGAACAACGGGCTTCGTGGAGCCAGCAAACAGAAGCGCTAGGAACTCCCAAGTTTGCAGGTCTGCGTCGGTGAGGGGGAGGGAGGGAAGGGAGGGACGGCACAAAACCCGAGGGGCGACATAGACTTGACTGATCCAGGAATGGCGTGCTCGAAAGCAAGTGCTCAGAAAGCGGTAGCTATTGTTACTAATGACTTTAGGGGGAAGCCTGGGGAGAGGGAGCCGGAAACCCAGCTCTCCCCGGCCGAAGAAGGAACCGAAATAGCCCAGACTGCGCCCCTCCCACCGTCAGCAAAGTGGGCTGCGGGGCGGGGAGAGGCAGGAAGAGGCCTTGGGGGGCCCTTCCCGGCCCGAACGGCCGAGGCCGCCTGAACTGGGGGTGCAGGGCCGCGGGGTGCGCAGGAGAGTTTGGCTGCAGAACGGGCTGCCCTTGGCCTCTGCGAGGAAGGGAGGGAGACGGCCACGTAGCCAAGCGCTCAAGGCCGGGCCCGTGGCGGGGCCCGGGGCCTGGGGTAGGAGGGGTGTGGGGTGCGGGGAGCGGCCCTGCCCAGCGTCCCGGGGCGCCGCAGTCACCTGACCTTGTTTTGGAGCCTGGAGCGCGCGGGGCCCGGGGCCTCCCGCAGCCAATGAGCGCGCCGGGCCCGCGGCCTCCGCCCGCCGCTGCCCGCCTGTTTGCGCAGGGCCCGGGCCAGCTGCCCCGCCGCCCCGTCGGAGGCCGTGTATGAAAAGAATCTTCACATTTCCACGACGGCCTTTGCCAGGGAACTGCCTGGTGCACCAGGCCCGGCCGCTGAGCGAGGCCCTCCGCGGCCGCACGGGGCCCGCGGCTGTCCGGGAACGTCCTGGAGCCCCGAGGGCGGCGGGGAGAACAGTGCGCCCCTTTCTTCGCGGGCGCTCGCACCCCCGCCCCGGCGACCCGAGCTGCCCCCCAGACTTCCCGTCCTAAGGCCGCTGTTTGCAGGATCCAAGTGATTAGGAGAGGGCGAGGGAACGCGGGGTTGGTAGAGAGACTGCGAGGGGCCCCGGCTGCCGTCCTGCCGCCGCGCGTCCACCTCAGCCTCCCAGTTCCCAAACTTGCTAAAGGAAGAAGGAAAAGACTCTTGGGTTTCCCCTGCACGGTGTGCATGGACTCTGTCGGGAGTGGGTCTTTGCTGTGGTCCCGGGAAGGAGAAAACCCAAGATCCGAGGCCGAGAATTTGCAACTCCTGTGGGCAGTGAAGCCCAGTGACTGGGCTCTCGGTGTCAGGTCACCCGTCTCAGGGCTGAGACCCCAGTGGGGGCCGGAGCCATAGTACAGCGGGTTTGCCTGGGCGACCCAGGTTGGACCCCCAGAACCACCTGCAGTGATTCCTGTGTGCGGAGCCAGGAGTAACCCCTGAGCATCGCGGGTGGGACTAGCCCCACCCCCCAAAAAAGCCAGTCCCCTCCTAAAAGAAAGACCCCTGTGGGTTTCCGAGTTGGCTTGGGCAGCAAACAGCAAAGACAGCAGGTAATCCTAAAAGTAAGGCCAAAGGCCTTTTCGGGTCCTCTCCCTGGGAGTCAGTTCCTTCTTCCAAAAATCCTCCCTTAGCATTCAGCTCTGTGCTCTAGAGTTCCTCGGAGGTGTGTGTTGTCCCCCCAGCATCCTGAGCACCTCCTGCGGGGCAACATTTTTTCTCTTGCCCCTCCCCCAATGCAATAGGCTCAAAAGGGTGCTACCTCCTCCTGGCATCCCAAGGCCCACCAGAGCCACTGGGAGCCCTCCTGAGCACAGCACTGGAGTAGGAGCCCCCCCAGCCAAAATAATTAAACTAAAATTAACTATGTTCTACTTTGCTACATTTGGGGGGAAATCGAGTTCCCAGCTTTCAGGTCTTGTTTGACTAGCACTTCCCAAAGGCTGGGTCAGCAGCCTGGGGCCCCCCCCTCCTCCCCCCCCTCCCCTCCCCTCCTCCCCTCCTCCCCCTCCCCTTCCCCTCCTCTCTCCTCTCCCCTCCCTTCCCCCTCCTCCCTCCCCTCCTTCCCTCCTCCACTCCCCTCCTTCCCTCCCCTCCCTTCCCCCTCCTCCCTTCCCTCCCCTCCCCTCCCTTCCCCCTCTTCCCCTCCTTCCCTCCCCCCCCCTCCCTTCCCTCCCTCCCCTCCCCTCCCCTCCCTCTCGTTTTCCCCTCTCCTTCCCTCCCATTCCCTCTTTTAGTGCTCTACAGGCTGTACTTTCTATCCTCTTTCTTTTTAGAGTTCGGTGTTCGCCCAAATTGAACCTGGGCCCTCCATGTGCACTGGGAAGTGCCGCTGTGCTCAGTCTCAGGCCTCTCCCTTCCTGTCTCTGTCTCTGTCTCTGTCTTTTTGTCTGTGTTTTCTGGTTTTGGGGGGGTGACTTGTGCTCAGGAGTCACACTTTGCACTCAGGAATCAACTCCTGGCCGTGCTCTGGTCCATCTCTGCAAGGAAAGTGCCTCCCCCTCAGTACTATCACTCTGGGCCCCTCCATCTCTAAGTAGCTCTAACCATTCTTACCATCCCTTGATTGATGGTCCATCAGTGCATCTTTACAGAAACCTCAGCGCTCAGCTTAGATGCCGGGACCCAGCTCCTAGGACACCTGTATTCCGCCACCAAGGGCTCCAGAGGCAAATATTGAAAGTAGATCTTTTGACTCAGTTAAAAGTGGGACAAGAAGGAAAACTGGTAGCAAGTGTAAAAATCTGGATTTTTATAATCACATCAACAATAATAGCCATGGCTATCACTTTTTGTTAAATAACAGCCATTGTTTAAGTGCTTCTCAAACTCAAAAGTGCTTTCAAGTCACCTGAGGAATTTGCCTAAAGGTAGAGCCTAAATCACATTTTGGGTGGAGCCTGAGATTCTGCATTTCCTTCCTTCCTTCCTTCCTTCCTTCCTTCCTTCCTTCCTTCCTTCCTTCCTTCCTTCCTTCCTTCCTTCCTTCCTTCCTTCCTTCCTTCCTTCCTTCCTTCCTTCCTTCCTCCCTCCCTCCCTCCCTCCCTCCCTCCCTCCTCCCCTCCCTCCCCTCCTCCCTCCCCTCCCTCCCTTTTACCAGATATGAAGCCCAAGTTACATGCAAGCATGCCTTGGGCTTTGCTGCTGAGTGAACAGTCCTGGCCGAGATGTCATTTTACATACAAGGAAACTGTAAACTGAGCGGCTAAGCATCTATGAACTTAGGTCCAAATAAATAAGCTGCATAGTCATGAGGGTGCGAACAGGGCATAGCTGCAGGAGCAAGCAAGGCCTGCAGGGAAATGGCGACTGTTTTACCATTAAGGCATCATGTATGTGAGGGTTATTGCTAAGTTTTCCAAAGACCCCAAATATCTGAGACCTACCTATGAAGGCTGAACATTAAAGTTACTTGTTCTAAAGCTCAAATAGTTAGTTTTTTTTTTTTCAAAAAGGCTCATGTACAAATTCATATTGAATGAGTACTATGCTTCATGTAGGTTGAGAAGGGGATCCCAAGTCTAGAGCTGATGAAGGACAAGATAGGCCTTAGGTTTGGATGGACTCCTAAGAGCAGCTGGGAACATTCTGCGGCTACTGTGAGGAACAGGTTGGAGGCAGGCCGGGAGGGAGGCCCAGCAGCAAGAGACCTGAGAGGTGTTTATAGGCGCCCACACCGCAAGACAATCTCTCCTTTGTGCCAAGATTAGCAAAAAATGATAACACTTTACAACCCAATGATCATTTCATTCCACTGGCCCTCATCTGACTCAGCACTCTAACTAGCTTTAAGATTTGCAGACAAGGTTTTGCTGGATTTTCTCATTAAGGCCAGTGATGTGACAGGTGTCTAAGCTCAGGCCTTGAATCCTCAGTGAGCACTCAAGCTCAGCTCATCTGCTTGCTCGCTGTGTGATATGGCCTCAGTGACTTAACCTCTCCGAGCCTTCCTTGGTAAATGGGCGTAATCCATTCCTCACAGAATTAAGATCAGATAAACTTCCTAGAATAAGTATCTATGTATAAAGGAGAGCTGTTAGATGAAAGGCACAGCGCTCTATGACAGCCAGCTTTAGACGAGAACGAAAGTGGAGAAAGCAATTTCATGTTTTTGTCAGTTTCCAGGGGTAGAAAGGAGTGGCTGGCCATGCAGCCACTGTGAAGCATAGTGACCTGCAGGCGCTTCAGGCCCGGGTTCAGTCTCTGGCACCGAAAGAACAAAAGTAGACATGATTATTCCCAGTTTGTAGGTAAGAAGAGAGAGAGAGAGAGAGAGAGAGAGAGAGAGAGAGAGAGAGAGAGAGAGAGAGAGAGAGAGCGCTCAATTTGCTAGCAGAGAGCAAGAGTGCTTTGAGCAAAGCTGGGATCTTGCTTCTATTTTCTCTCCTGTTTGTGTTTTCTCCAGACGTTCACAGCTGCTGCTTACTCCTCTCATCACAGGCCCCAGTCCACTCCCTTAGACATGACCTGTATTGGCCGTGATGGCCTAGGGGCTCCTCCAAACTTTTTCCTTGGGTTCCTCCCTTTTCCAAGTGTGTCTAAGCTTACTACCTTGTCCCCCCACCCCCACCCCCGGCTCTCTTACAGCTCTTCTCTTTGCCTTATTAAAGTGCTGTCTCTTTGAGACTTAAACAGAACCACCCTGGGCTGGGACTTGTTCCAGGGTACCTCCCTTTAAAGGGAGTAGATAAGTAGGTCACATCGGGATGATGGGGAGGATCTGCCTCCTTATGGGAGGAGGAAAAATACTGCAGATCACATGGAGAATGGAAAACAAAATAACAGCTCTCTCTCTCTCTCTCTCTCTCTCTCTCTCTCTCTCTCTCTCTCTCTCTCTCTCTCTCTCTCTCTCTCTCTCTCTCCCTGCTGGCCACTTTACTGGTGACAAGCCTGTGGAGAGGTCAGATAAACTCTGGCAGGGAGTTGGGAACTGGAGTGGGGGAAGGTTGTCCACTCTTTGCTGCCCTCCTTCCACCCAGCTTCCTCTTCCCAGCTCCCCCTACAGCTGCCAGCCTCCATTTTCCTTCTCCAGGAGAGCAAGTCTCATCACAGAGGAGCTTTGATCCTGTGGCCTGCTGGGGCTCCTGAAAGTGCAGTGCTTTGCCGCATGGCGCCGCTGGGGCCAGCAGGGGAGAGGCTGGCTTTCCATGAATTACCTCCAGCAGCCCAGGCTCAGGTTCCCAGAGATTCTACCGTTGCAAGAGGACCATCATGGGCTCTGCAAGATTTCTGTTCCCCATTCCCCCCTGAACTCTTTTGAGAATTTCACAGCCATCTCTGTCTCTCATGTACCGCCACCCACACCCCTTGCCGTGAAGGTGAGACCAGACAGGTGGGGTGTGGGGCGCAGCATTCCACGGTTGACCCTAGCCAACCCTACCCACCGACCTTCCCTGAGGGACCGAGCTCTGTTGGAACCTTAACACTAGGCATCACATTTCTAGGAAACTGCCGGACAGGAAAGGTCCTGGCTGATGAGGAAGGCCAGTCTGCTGGTGGGATTTGCACCACCCAGAAATCACAGCAGAGAGTAGCTGCGAATGTGTATCCAGGCAGACGTGTCCCAGCCTCTGTGCCCCAAACAAACACCAGAGCGTGACCCTCACTCCTACCTGGTGTTTTAATTCTCCGTTTCCAGGACGGGGCATGTGGAAACAGGGAGTTCACCTCGGGAGAGTTATGGGCTTTTCCATTCTCTTGGCCTGGAGCCTCACACGAGTCCCCTCAGAGGCCCACTGTTTGGCGACACTCTGGCCCTTTCTGGAGGCACTTTCTAGTTCACAGGCTGTCACTCTAGCTGCTGGCTGATGGGCCCTCGCTGCCCTGTCTTCCGTACTCTGCTCCCTAAGGTCCAGTTAGACTATCTGGGAAGGTTCTTTCCCCGCCATCCAGGCAGAAAGGGATCCTTCCCTCCAAAGACCTTTCTCCCCCCCACCTTCTTCCCCACAAGTCCCTGCTGCCAGATAACCCAGGGGGAAAGTTCTAGTCTTGCATCCAGAGGTTCCCTTCCTGTGCCTAAGTGGCAGACATCCATCTTCACCTGTGGCCTTCATTGTGCTTAATCTCTGCTGCTCCTGTGGGCTGGGTAGCACCTTTGTCCCAGCCTGAGTCATCCCAAGCCATCTCTCATCGGAGTGGGTGCAAATCCCCACAAGTATGTGGTAGACAAGTAGCAGCAGTGACAGTGCGGTGGTGTCGCCAGTATGAAAACAAGAAGTTTGGACTTGTAAGCTTCCTTTGGCTTGGCAGAGTCGTGGGCTTTTCAGAAAGTGGCAGTGCCTGCTCGGCCTGGGCACCCTGCTTGCCCACATCCTGGTCTGCCCCGGGAGAGGGGGTGCTGCCTTATTCTAGAACTAGTAAGATGCCCCCCCATTGACACAGGAGTCCTGGAAGGAAAGGAAGCTGATTTTGGGGGGGCCCGTGTCCCCCTGCCTCCCTACCCCCATCAATCTGTGTGATGTATTAGCAGGGGTTCTGAAACTTGGAGTGCTTCTTGTTAAAATACAGATGGTTCCTAGTCCCCAGGGTTTCAGATTCAGCCAGCCTAGAGGGGGAAATGGAAAATTTGCATTTTTCAGAAGTTTCCAAGTGGTGGAGTAAGGTTGCTCCAGGGATCACTTTGAAAAATCACTGAGCCAAAGAGCACCTAGATTTGAGTCCACACCCTGCCTTTTTTTCTGCTCTCTGATCTTGTATACATGAACTCTATGCGCTTCCGTTCCTGATCTGTTAACAGAGCAGGTATAGCAGAATACTTGCCTTGCATGTATCTGATCCAGGTTCAAGTCCTGGCATTCCATGTAGTCCCCCTCTAAGCACGGGCTAAATGTAATTCTTGAGTGCAGACCAGGAGTAACTTCTGCACATCACTGGGTGTAAACGAAAAGGAGAAATTACTATTGGGCAGTTGAGGGATTCGATGGCATGGTGTATCTGGAAGACCCATGCAAAATTGAATGTATGAATGAGTTAACAAGCACAATCTTTCTGGAATGGTTTATGCACACCCTGCCCAAGATTATGGTAGAGCCAATGTGAGTGAAGACTCTAAGATCTAATTAAACATTACACATTTCTGGATCTTAGAGGAGAGTTTTTCTCCTGTTTTTACCAATCAAACAATTCCTTTAGTCCCATCTCTAAGGGAGAGAATTAAGTCTTGGAAGACACAATCACTTTTGTTTTTGTTTTTGAGCCACACCTGGCAATGCTCAGGGGTTACTTCTGGCTCTCTATGAGGAATTTCTCATGCCAGTACTGGCGGGACTGAATTGGATGCCAGGGATCGAACCTGTTTGTTTTGGGGTCACATGCCCAGCGATTATGCTCAGGGGTTACTCCTGACTCTGCACTCAGGAATTACTCCTGGCAGTGCTCAGGAGACCATAAGCCAGGAGACCATATGCTGGGGGATGCTAGAGACTGAACTATTGAACTCAGGTTGGCAGCGTGCGAGGCAAGCGTCTGACCTGCTGTACTATCACTCTGACCCCTGGATTTCATATTTTTAAAGTCATCTCTTGAAGTATAATCACACAGGAAAAACAAGAGCCAAGATACAATGCAAAGCTTGTAAAAAGGGGGACAGTCACTTAAATGGAGATGCCTACTTATGCAAAAACTTAGTCAGTGGTTTATGTTCTGTGGTAATCAGATATTTATATAGGTGAGTGTATATACAGGATAGCCTAATTCAGAGATCTATCGTTTGCATATAGGCACATCTGTTTCTTTAACATTCTTTTTTTAAACTATGGGTTATTTCCCTCCCATCCCTTTGTCTAAATGTCTAAATTCATGAGTTAGTAGAAAATGTGCAAAGGAAATGAAAAGTAAAAGTAAAAGTAAAAAAAAAGGTCTTTCATAACCTGGAAATAATGAGTATTCACATTTTGTTGTTTCTTGCAGATAATTTTCCTACACATACTCTTTCTAGATGATTTTCAAAAGGAAATTGGGGTATACACACTTCTTTGAGGTGGTGGCTGAGCCACACCCAGCAGGGATTAAGGGGGCTTCTCCTGTCTTTGTGCTCAGAGGTTACTCCCAGCAGTACTTAGGAGACTATAATGTGTCATGGATTCAATCAGGATTAGTGACAAGGTAAGACCCTTGATCCCTTGATATTATCTCTCTGGCCCTATACACTTCTAACACATAATAAAAAAAATTGTGGGGCCAGAGCGAAAGCACAGTGGATAGGGTGTTTGCCTTGCACACAGCCAAATTGGGTTCAATTCCCCAGCAGCCCATATGGTCCCCCAAGCATCACCAGGAGTAATTAATTCCTGAGTGCAGAGCCAGGAATAACCTCTGAGCACTACCAGGTGTGACCCAAAGAAGCAAAAAAAAAAAAAAATGCATCCCTTTAAATAGTCTTCTAGAGAGACTAGAGAGTAGTACAGTGGGTAGGGTGCTTGCCTTATACACATTTGACCCTGGTTCAATCCCCCAGCACCCCATATGGTCCCCTTCTAGGAATAATTCCTGAATGCAGAGTCAGGAGTAATCCTTGAACATTGCCAGGTGTACCCCTAAACCAAAAACTAAACAATAAATGCAATCAATAAATAAATGAATAGGGGCCCAAAAACTCACAGCAGAAACACCATCTACACTTCTATGTTCATAGTAGCATTATTCACAATAGCCAGAATCTGGAAACAACCTGAGTGCCCAAGAACAGATGACTGGATAAAGAAACTATGGTACATCTACACAATGTAGATGTACATTTGTAGCTATTAGAAAAACCAAAATTATGAAATTTTCCCATAAATGGATGGACATGAAAGTTATCATGTTGAGTGAAATTAGTCAGAAGGAAAAGGACAGATATAAAATGACTGTGTTTATTTCCAGGATATAAAACAAATAGTATGAGGCCAATATCCAAGGCCAGGCCATACATAGATCAGGAGGACTTGTCAGTGGTTGGGATCTAACACGATTCTACCTGCTGTGCTATTGTTCTGGAGGTCACATGTTGGGAAGTGTGCTAACAATTGTTGGAAATGGTAACACCAGACTAGAACCAAGCATTGAACATAAAGCGATATACATGATAATTTGTAAGAGAAGGGAGAAAGAGAGAGAGAAAGAGAGAGAGGAGGAGAAGAGAAGAAGAAGAGGAAGAAGAGAAGGAAAAAGGAAGAGGAGGAAGAAGAAGGAGGAGGAGAAGAAGACCTCTGATAGAGGCAGGCGGGGGTGTGTAATTTGGGGATATTGGAAGATGGTTGAGTGCTGGAACACTGTGTGGCTGAGACCCAATCATGAAAAGCTTTGTAATTGTATATTTCACACTATAATTTTAAATAATAAATAAATGAATGAATATTCTTCTCAAACACTGAAAACAATTGTTTTATGATATCTTTCCACAGATGTAAAAAAATTGTCACCATTTTCAATTTTCTTGCTATAAAGCGATTTCAATGAACATCCTTGCATATTGGAATATTCATCTGGCTGTTTTCTTGGACTGAAACTGATTCTAGAAATGGGGATTTACAGGTCATTTTGGGTCGTGGAGCACACCCCTGCTATGTCCTCAGAGGTCACTCCGAGAGGGGCTTGGCAGACAGAATGCCGAGCCAGGATTCTAAGCAGTCAGCCACAGGCAAGGCAGGCTCCTTAATCCCTGCATTATCTCTCTGTCTCTAATATCGCAACAGAAAGAAAGGAGCAGTGTGCACATGCATTTGGAGTCCCCGAGTTCCTTATCATTAAAATGGACAACTTCTGAACGGTGAAGACAGATATGATTATGAAAACATTCATGAACGAGCTTCTTTGCTAGGTCTGCACAAGACAACAAAACACACCCTAGCACTTATTATAGTTTCATCCTAGGCAATAAAAGTTTTGAAAGCCCTGGCTTGGTGAGCGAAGTTATGTTATTTTGTAATATATCTGAGAACTGTCAAGATTACCTTTTTTTTTTTTTTTTTTTGCTTTTTGGGTCACACCTGGCGATGTTAGGGGTTACTCCTAGCTCTGCACTCAGGAATTACTCCTGGCAGTGCTCTGGGAACCATATGGGGTGCTGGGGATTGAACCTGGGTCAGCCATAGGCAAGGCAAATGCCCTAACACCCTACCCGCTGTGCTATTGTTCGGCCCCAAGATTACCTTTATAATAAAATATTTAACATTCATTGATAATTGATAGACACTTTTAACCATTCAGTGGTGGCAATTGTACAACATTTGAGGAAACTAAATAGTTTTTATAGTATAAGTGTGCCTATTTCTTTTTGTTTTGTTTGTGTGTCTGTGATAGAACAATATGGGCCATACCAGGCAGTATTTGGGGCTACTACTGGCTCTGTTTTCTGGAGTCACACCTGGTGGTGCTCAATGGGACCATGTGTGATACTGGGTGGGACCCATGAAGGACAAGTACCTAAAACTCTGTACTATCCCTCTAGCCCTTCTTTTTATTTTTATTTATTCACTCATTCCTCCATTCATTTATTATTCGTATTTTATTATACCACCATGAGATATACAATTACAACATTGTTCATGTTTGGGAGTTTCGGTCACATAGTGTTCCAGCACCCTGCCCTCCACCAGTGCCCATTTCCCACCACCAATGTCCCCAATTCCCCCCCCCTCCCATAAACTGCCTCCATGTCAGGTTCTTTATCTCTTTTCTCTTCTCCCTTTCTCTCTTTCTTCTCGTACATATTGTGAATTGCAGTACATACACTTAGAGACCATCATGTGCATTTTTTTTGCCTGTATTTAATGCTCAGTTCTAGGTTGGTATTAGCCCTTTTGACATTTATTCACACATGTTCCCTTCTCTGTCTTACCTAACCTCTGACTCCCACACATTTGTAGTAATTTCCACCTTCAGTAAGACCTCCTGATCCACGTTTCGCCTGACATTGGATTTTGGTGTCATTATATATATATATATATATATATATATATATATATATATATATATATATATATATGTATGTATGTATGTATGTATAATGTGTAATATATATGTATAATGTATAATATATATGTATAATATCTATATATGTCATGCAAATACATGCAGTCATTCTATGTCTCTCTCTTTCCTTCTGGCCCTTCTTTTTTATTTATTTATTTATTTTTTTGCTTTTTTGGGTCACACCCGGCAATGCTCAGGGGTTTCTCTTGGCTCTGCACTCAGGAATTACTCTTGGCGGTGCTCGGGGACATATAGGATGCCGGGATCGAACCCGGGCCGGTACTTAGCCGCCGCGTGCAAGGCAAACGCCCTACCCGCTGGGCTATCACTCTGGCCCCTGGACCTTCTTTTAAATCATAAGTTTTCTAGGTCAGATATGATGCTTTAGTACAGTTTGAAGCTCAACAATCTTTGTTCTTTTATTGTTTTGTTTTAGTGATGGGATAGAAATCAATAAAAACTAGTTTGTGTACTTCAGAAAAACATAACTACCAAGATCAGGGTTAGGAAGGAGATAGCCATCTTCATATGGCAAAGAAATCTGTCCTGTTTTCAATACTGTGCTATCATTATTTGGACTTTGGCTTTAAGGTAAGAGAATAGAAAACAGTAAATTATTCATACTCAAAACAGTAAATTATTTCTGTCATTTTAGGGATTAAAAATAAACACGTAAGTATTGTAAATAAACACAAGCTTAACAATTCACCTTAAAACAGAGCAATGTAACAATATAGGTAGAAATCTAGCTCACTATGATCACCTTGTAAGCTAAGAGAGCTTTTCCATAATGATCAAGAGAAATAAATAGTCATTAATCGGTATCGAAGCAGCTGAATGAAAAGGCGGTGTAACTACAGTCAATAGATCTTTAGTATTCCTGGGTGACCACGAAAACAAAAAAAAGCAAAGGAAACAGAAACTCAGAATTATTAAGTTCTTGATGGTCTAGAATTTTTATAGTATCTTAGATTCAAGGTGGCAGCTGCTATGTAAAAATCAAATTCCAAATTCCTAAAGAAGTGTCTATCACGTGATAGGGTCCAATGGAAATGTTACTGGCGCCCGCTCGAGCAAATCGATGAATAACGGGATTCAAGTGATCAAGTGATCAAAAAAGTGTCTACTTCTACCTGTCCCCAACAGGAATTCAGTTCACCTCCTTCTCAGAAGGACTCAGTGACACAAGCTTCCTAAAAAGATTCAAGGCCTAATTTGACACAGGAAGTCATTGAAACGAATGAATTTATTTCTGACCAGCCAAGTCAGTAAGTGTCCTTTCTTTGGTGTGGTTAAGAATAGAAGAGAAAAAAAAGAGAGAATCACTCTAAAGAGGGAGAGAGTACCACAACATTTTAGTTAAGTATTTTATTGCTAGAAATAAATACTTAAGATCTAGCCAGTTATTTCCTCTTCCTTCATCTTACCTACCTCTTTTAGAAACTTGCAGAATCCTTGACTTGTAACCCTTGATCAAAACTGGTTCAGATATCAGTCTATACATTTTTAAAAAATTGTAATTCTGGACTGGAGCAATAGTACAGAGGGGAGGGAATTTGCCTTGCAGTGGCCAGCCTAGGTTGAATCCTTGGCACCCCGTAAGGTCCCCTGAGCACCACCAGGAGTAATTCCTGAGTGCAGAGCCAGGAGTAACCCCTGAGCATCTCTGTGTGTGACCCAAAAAAGACAGAAAAAGAAAAAAATGTACTTCAGAAACTAAAATTGAGAAATACTATTTTCTTAGCAAAGATTACCAAAGATTCTTACCACTCCAGCAGAGCCTCACAACAAGCCAGACGACCTTCCACTCCATGAGGACCTCCATTTTCCACATCCGGACTTCCCTCTTGTCAGAACTCCACCCAGCAGACAGCCTACAACAGCCCGGCTCATCGAGATCCACCCTGCTGCAGTTTTTTTTAATCCGCCCAGAGCCTCACAACAAGCCAGACAACCCCCCCCCCCCCACTCCATGAGGACCTCCATTTTCCACATCCGGACTTCCCCCTCATCAGAACTCCACCCAGCAGACCAGCCTATCACAGCCCTGGTTCATCAATAAATGCTGGATTTTGAGATAACTACAAGAGTATGCTACCCGCACGGCAGAGCCTGGCAAGCTACCCGTGTCGTATTTGATATGCCAGATACCAGTAACAATTATAAACCTCATTCCCGTGACCTGATGGAATGGTTTGAGGCTCTTTATGTTCCTGGAGCAAGCAGGTGACCTTGGGCTCTACTTGCATGAGACAGGTCATATGGAGATGTTACTGGTGCCCGCTTGAGCAAATCAATGATGAATGGGAAGACAGTGATACAGTGATACCAAAGATTCAAAAGAGGCAAAAACTAGATGAAGTAAGAAGAGATAGGATATATATATATTGCCCCAGCTCTCTAATTATCAAGGCACTACCATAGATTTTTCACTTTCACCTTGTCTTGTCACAGTCTCTCTTCTAATCAAAGGCCAGGAAGATGTCAAGTTTTCACTGAAGTTCCAGCCACCACAGGTCCTGCTCTCAGGCCAGAAACTGACATAGAAAACCCACTCTATTGTTTTCTTTTTTTTTTTTGGGTCACATCCGGAAATACTCAAAGGGTTTTTCGTGGCTTTGTGCTCAGGAATTACTCCTTGTGGTGCTCGGGGACCATATGGGATGCTAGGATTGAACCTGGGTTGGCCGTGTGCAAGGCAAATGCCCTACCCATTGTACTATCGCTCTGGCCCCCTCTATTGTTTTCTAAGTCTGGACATCTTCCCAAAGCTACCTGCACTTCAGTACACTCCAATGGCTTTCATGTTGTAGTTTGGGGGTTTTGTTTATGTCATACAGTTTATGGTGTTCCACAAGAGTGCTACTGCATTGTGAATGTATTTTACCATAGACAGCGCTGTCACATGAATGATAAATCCCTCATATAAGGACAAGTCAGAATCTGATTCCAATCTCCCTTCCGTATCCCTGCTTGCTCCACTCTCCATGTGCTCATAACTCACAGCCTTCCTGAAACATTCCAAACTAGTTTTCCTTTCGACTCTTTTGATTTGCTTTTTTTTGTGCCTTATATTTGTGATTTCTACCTATGCTTAAGTAATTTACTGATATTCATTCATTTGCATGACATTGTCATTGTAGATGTCAAAAAGGAAATGAATTTGAAAAGTGTTTACTTCTATCACATGGAAATAATTTTTAATAAAATTTCATTAGAGAGAGAGCGAGAATACCTAGGTTCAGCAGATCTGGCTTAGAGACCTGCTTTGTCTTGATTTAGATGAATGACCTTTGCCTGTTACTGGTCCCTCTAACTCATGATTTCCTTACCTCATTCACTTAACAAATATTTTCTGAGTACATACCGTGTACCTAGCACTGCCCTGGCATTAGACTTACAGCACTGACTAGAACAGAGGAAGTCCTTCCGCAATGGAGTCTATGTTCTAGTGAGATTACAATAAGTAATCCACAAATAAACAATGTAATTTCCGAGACTGAGCAATGCTTGGGGAGAAGTAAAACAAACAAGGAAGAAAGACTGGGGACGAGAGTTCTTACACAGAGCATGAAGGGAAGGTCTCCCTGATGCAGTTATATACAAGACCTGAATGTTCTAGAAGGAACCGTCCAAGAGAAAGAGTATTCAGGTAGAGGGACCAATCGGCAAGCTCTGAGCTGGGACTTCATTCACAGAGACTGAGTGACAAAGAAGAATAGCACAGATTTGTTGTTATACTAGATCAATATAGACCAAGTCACACAAATTCTAGAATTTTCCTCTTAGGAGTGGAGTGGCACTGCCAGGCTCCCATACCCTGCCAACACCCAGCTCTCCAAATACATGCTCCTCTTTGGTCTGATGCATGTATCGGAGGTGGTTGCTTTACCTGTTGCTTAAAGAATAGATTCCATGAGCAGAAGTCTAGATCTCAAAGTTCCTTTTCCACTCTTGAATGATCCCACCCAATTAAAATGTATTGGCCAATGTCTGCAGCGACTCTCAAAGGTTCACTTCAGTAGACACCCAATAGACAGTCGGGGAGACTCAGTTCCAGCAACTGACCTCATGAGAACATTCCAGGTTTCACCCCACTCCCGTGGTACCTTCCAAGTAGAGGGGTGTATCTGATCCTGGGGCACGGCGAGTCAATTGAGGCTGGTATTCTTCCCTTACACTGTTCCATGGAGACCATTCGACAGAGGCAAGCTCTGTGCATGAAGGGGCTGGCTTCAATTTTCCCCAAACTGTAAAATGCAAAGTTGGCCAGTTGCCTCCCTTCCTAACCCCAAACTCATATCTTTCCTGGTCTCTGGAGGACTGCCCCACAGCTCTCAAATAAGACTCTACTGTCCTGGGGTTTGGGAGAAAAGCACCGTCCGGAATGTGAAATCATTTTCTGGGTACGGGAATCAAATTAGCTCTTTGACTGACAAGGAAAGCAGAGGCCAAGAGGGAAGGAAACAATCCGTTTCTCACATATTTCAAAATAAGCTTTAAAAAAAAAACAGACAGGGAAACAGAAAATAAAGAAATAAAAGCTTCAGACATTTGGAAAAGGAGGGTAAGTAAGAAGGAATGAGGAAGATGGGGAGAAGGGCAAAGAGCAAGATATCAATATCAATCCTTCCCCCGGCCGCCACGTCCCTCTGCGCCCAGCTTGCGCTCTCTCTTCCAAACAGAGCTTACCTGAAGGTCTATGATTTCTCTTTCTGATTCCATCTTCCTGCCCTCAAGTGCCTTTCCGCGCCCGGTGTTGGTAGCTGACTGCGTGGGCCACACCAGGAGCTGCTGCCTGAATCTCCTCTGCTCTTGTGGGGTGGGAGAGACCACGGCGGGAGCTGGCCAGACAGACCTGCTATTCATCCGTCAGTTGTGGGATGCCCGTTTTGGCTTCAGCTGGGGAAAGCCAGGAGCTGTACACACGCCGACCTGTGTTTGTGTGAGAGCGCCGACCCCACTGCATGGCACACTGGGAAAGGTGGCTATATATTTTTTAAAGCGGGAAGGACAGCGTCATTTTCTCCAGGGGGCTCCCACGGCCCCTCTAGGCCCAGGAGAGCCGTCTGAGGTCACCACCCAGCCTACTTTGGGCTAGTAGCTTTGCCACAGATGTACAAATCCGATAATAATCAAAAGGAGAAAATAAGTTTAGAAAATTCCTTATTCTTAATAAAATCTACCAAAAAATATTGTCTGACTAGGAAGCCTTATGATGGATGTCAGAACCAAAAGATCATCTATTTCTTTTTGTTTGTTTGTTTTTGTTTTTTTTTTTTGGGGTCACACCTGGTGAGCCTCAGGGATTACTCCTGATTCTGCACTCAGGGACCATATGGGATGCCGGCAATTAATACCGGGTCTGGCGTGTGCAAGACAAATGCCCTACCGGCTGTGATATCACTTGGGTCCCAACTATTTCTTTCTTGTTATATTCATATTATAACAATCCTGGTCACCCATTGGATAGTATCTTGCTGAATAGAGGGGAAATCAGAACTAGAAAATACAGATTAGATAAAGCATCTGAACAGGTTTGGGGAAATTAATACTTTATTTTGAATATATATTTTATTTGATTATATATTCTAAGCTACGTTTATATATCAACTATTTAATATATGATATCAATAAATATATGTGTTCATTGGTTATATTTTATTTTACTTTAGAAACCGAGGGTCTGTCAAGGAAACTGGAAAAGCTCCAGAAGATAACTAACTTTTCACAGGGCTAGAATTTAATAAGGTGGTCCAGGGAGGTGGCCTTGGGCTATTCTCAAGAAATAGTTTCCCCAAGGAAACTTGGGGATTTCTGTTATTCCCCTGTTATTTCTCCCAGAAAGTTTGCTGAATATGTCCCGCAGCACAAACTTTATTCTACAATGCCTGAAATGCAGTTTGATTGACAGCAGGTTTGCGGCCTTCACCTTCTGCCTTCAGCAGCTAGCCAGAGAGCAGAGCGAGAGCTTCCCATTCTGTCTGTGCGTGGTCGCAGCATTTCCCCTGCTTTTCAAGCAAAGCAACCCGGACTAAGTCCTTTTTAGGAAAGGTTTTCTTTATCTTGTTTACCTGAGAGCCTAAACATGCTTCTGATTTATTCCAAAGCTCGTTTTAGCCACCAGCTTGTTTATAGTGGTGAGGAAGGCAATTTGGAGTTAAAGAGGAGGTGAAGAGTGGCGGAGCCACAATTTTATTTTCACCACACTCAAGAGTACAAATAATCAGACTAGAAGCACTGCAAGGACAGTGGTGGTGGGTGTTGGTGACTGCGTGCACTAAACCCTTGAGCCTTGGGGCTGGAGAGATAGTGCAATGGGCGGGGTGCTTTCCTTGCCCACAGTCAAGCAGAGTTGACCATCCGGGTCCTCCAAGTCCTGCCAGGAGTGATCCCTAAGTGCAGAACCAGGATTACGTCCTGAGCATAGTGGGTTTGTCTCCCCAAAGCAAAATAAACAAAATCCCCATAAATGTTAATAATATGGAACCATGTTACCTAAGCTATACTAATAATTGTAAATAAAAAAGAAAGGTTATTTACTGTTTTCCTTTCTTTCTCTATTTTGGGGGTTGTAAGAGGTGATACCCAGGAGGGTTTGGGAGCCACTCTAACTGCAAGACAATGGTGGAGGCAGTGCTAGGGATCAAACTTGGGATTCCCGTGTACAAAGCAACAGCCCCAGCCCCTTGAGCAATCTCTCAGCTCCTCATTATTTTTTATAGGAGTCACACCCAGTCGTGCTGGGTAGGGGCCAGGCCCACTCCTGTTGATGCTAGTGCGGAGTCAAGCATTAGTGGTGCTTGAACTCGGGGCCTTAAGCTTGCCATTTATATCCTCTATCATTTGTCTATCTCCTCTGCCCCACTTCCTTTCTTTTAAAAAAGAATAATCTAATGTCTTGTATTAATTCCCATCCTGCTTGAATGGTTGGGGAAAGGGAGGGTGGGACAAATGAGAGAGGCCTCTGTTTCAGCTGACTCTCACAAGTATAGTTGGATCTACTGAATGACATTTCCGTTAACACCAACCATTCATTTATTTTATTTTTTATCTTTTATTTTTATTTTTTAGTATTTTATTATTATTTTATTGCACTCAGGAATTAGTCCTGGCGGTGCTCGGGGACCATATGGGATGCCGGGGATCAAACCCAGGCCGGCATGGGCCAGCCGCATGCAAGGTAAACGCCCTACCTGCTGGGCTATCGCTTCAGCCCCTATTTTTTCTCTTATTGATATGACCCATATTTTACAGATGAGAAGACAGAAGCACAAACAGGTCAAATTGCCTATGAACTTGAGATTTGAATTCAGAATTTAGGTTCTTATCCTTGATTTTGGCTCAAAGAGGAGAGATTGAGACACGGGTCTGCAGATCAACTTTCTCATCTTCTGTTTTACTTCTTTCCATAATCCCTGTAATCTGGATCAAGAAAGGTGTCTCTAGTCTTCTTTTTCTTCTGGTGTGGTTGGAATGTGACTTCTGTGGAAATCTGATAATAATTAAAAGGAGGAAATAAGTTTAGAAAGTCCTCATTCTTAATAAAAACCTATCAAAAATATTGAAGACTTATGTTGGATATCAGAACCAAAAGATCAACTATTTCTTTCTTGTCATATTCATGTTATGACAGACCTGACCACCCATTGGATAGTGTTGTGCATATAGCTGAATAGAGATGATATAGCATCTGAATATGTATAGGACAATACATTTTATTTTGAATATATATCTTATTTTTATTTATTTATTTTTTTTTGCTTTTTGGGTCACACCTGGCAATGCTCAGGGGTTTCTCGTGGCTCTGCACTCAGGAATAACTCCTGGCGGTGCTCGGGGACCATATGGGATGCCGGGGATCGAACCTGGGCCGGCCTGGGCCGGCTGCATGCAAGGCAAACGCCCTACCCGCTGGGCTATCGCTCCGGCCCTACATTGGCACGTGATAGGGACCAATGGAAATGTTACTGGTGCCCGCTCAAGCAAATTGATGAATAACGGGATTCAAGTGATCAAGTGATATATTTTATTTGATTATGTATTCTATACTATGTGTTATATATCAACTATTTAATATGCAATATAAATAAATATGCATGCTCATTGGTTATATTTTATCTGACTTTATTTGGAGGATATTTGGGCCGGGACTAGTGGGGCTCAGAGGTTACTCCTGCTCTGTGCTGAAGAGTCACTCTTTATTAAAAAATTTTTACTTTAGTGTACCACTCTGAGTTATAAAATTACAAATATATTCATGATTGGGCTTCAGTCATACAGTGTTCCAGCACCCATCCCATCACTTGATCACTTGAATCCTGTTATTCATCGATTTGCTCGAGCAGGCGCCAGTAACATTTCCATTGGACCCTATCACGTGCCAATGTAGCCCAATGGCATCTGGTTGATTCAGGAATATGAAGAGCCTCAAACCGTTCCTTCAGGGTCTTGACAAGGAAGTCTGACCATCTTGTAGGTGGGCGGCCACGTGATCTTTTGACATCCCGTGGGATCCAGTCGGTAATGGCTCTAGTCCAGCGGTTGTCTCCAAATCGCATTACATGTCCAGCCCATCTGATTTTCGATGCCTTGGCAAATGAGACAGCATCCCTGATTCTGGAATAGCGACAGAGGTCATAACTCCGGATTACTTCTCTCACTTGAGTGAGGTGTGATATTCCAAGCATAGCTCTTTCGATTCCTCTCTGGGAGACCCGAATAGCATTCTCACCCCTGCTTTCGTAGGGCCCAGGTCTCTGAGGTGTATGTTAATGCAGGGAGAACGGTGGAGTCAAAGAGATGTGCCTCTGGAGCGGGGCCCAGAGGGTAGGGCGTTTGCCTTGCGCGGCCGGCCCATGCCGGCCCAGGTTCGATCCTGGCATCCCATATGGTCCCCGAGCACCGCCAGGAGTAATTCCTGAGTGCAGAGCCAGGAGTAACCCCTGAGCATTGCCGGGCATGACCCAAAAAGCAAAAAAAAAAAAAAAAAAAAAAGAGAGAGATGTGCCGGAGCCTGAGGTTCTTTGTCCTTTAAGCTATTTCTTTGATGCCTTTGAAGGCATTCCATGCCGCTCTCTTCCTCCTGCGCAGCTCAGGTTTTAGGTCATTCATCATTTTGATTTCTCGACCTAGGTACGCATAACTGCTGCATTCAGAGATGTTTGTTCCATTGAGAGTGAATGGGGCCTCTGGAACTAGTTCATTCACCCATCCCATTACCAGTGCACATTTCCCACCACCAATGTCTCCAGATTCCCTCCCCTCTCCCTCAGCCTGCCTCTATAGCAAGTACTTTTTTATAGCAGGTACTCTCCTCTCTCTCCTCTCTCTCTCTCTCTCTCTCTCTCTCTCTCTCTCTCTCTCTCTCTCTCTCCTCTCTCTTTCTGCCACCTTCTCTTACACATTGTGGCTTGCCCTACATACATTTGGGGATTATCATGTAAATCCTTTGCTAACATTCAATGCTCAGATCTAGTCTGGCTTTACTGTTTCTAATAATTAGTAGAAAACTAGTATATATTTATATCCCCCAAATGAATGCAGTCATTACATATCTGTCTTATCCTTCTGACTGATTTCACTCAGCACAATAATATCCATGACCATCCATTTGTAGGTAAATTTCATGACTTTGTTTCCAGACAGCAGCATAGTATTCCATTGTGTAGATGTACCATAGTTTTTTTTTTATCCAGTCATTGGTTCTCAGGAACTTAGGTTATTTCCAGATTCTGGCTATTGCAAATAGTGCTGCAATGAAAATAGAAGTGCAGATGGTGTTTCTGTTGTTTGTTTTTTAGTCTCCAGGGCATATTTCCAGGAGTGGTATTGCTGGGTCAACTGGGAGCTCAATATCTAGTTTTTGTGAAGGGTCACTCTTAACAGTACTTGGGGGATCATATGTGATGCCAGGGAACAAACCATAGTTGGCCACATACAAGGTCGGCTTCTTCACCCTAGTACTCTCTGAATATTGGTTTTAAAAGGAATAGCTCCTGCCCCTCGAGGTGTTGCAGGTGTGGCTGCAGTGCCCAGCTGCATTGGCAGGTGGCAGACAGGAGATAGGCTTGTCTACACCCCCAGGGCTCTGACCTGTGGGCCCTGGATGGTGGATGGTCTGACATAGGAAGAACAGTGTGCAGCCACGCAAGAGTCTTGGATAATGAAGTAGGCTGGGACAGGTCCTTCCCAGGATCTTTCACATCTGTACAACATAATGATCATTGTAGTTGTAACAAACTGGGGAGGTTGATGGGGAATTAGGAACTATAATGTCACATTAGAAATCACTGCTGAAGCCGGATGGGACTCGTCCACCACGCTAGCCACCATTTTCACTGTCCAGACGCTGGGAGAATGTCCCACGACCAGAGGACCAGCAAAGCCGGTTCGAGCCCAAGTAGGCGGCTCCAAGAGGCGGGAAGCACTGGGAAGTCGTCAGACGGAGGCGCGGTCACCCCTTCCCCCTCCATCGTGACTAGCCCGGTTTCCCGCCCAGGAGCCGCTGACGGGCCAGGCATCCAGAGTCTTGCAGACGGCTCGGGAGGCGGGAGCCTGGCTCGCGCCGGGCCTCAGCTGACTATGGAACCCCGAGGAGGGCAGATGGGCTTTGGGAGTGGGCCCGTCGCCTCCGGAGGGTCCTGGAAGCAGCCCGGATGGGACTCGTCCACCACGCTAGCCACCATTTTCATTGTCCAGACGCTGGGAAAATGTCCCACGACCAGAGGACCAGCAAAGCCAGTTTGAGGCCCAGGTCGCGCGGCCGCTTGCAGCCGTGCGGGCCACTAGGGTGGTGAAACAATGATGTTTTTTGGTACACTGCATTCCGAGAACAGCAGGAGGGTTTGCTGAGAGGGAGATATACAGAGGAAGGAGATGACATATAGAGCCGCCGGGTGATTGGGATTCGGGAGGGGGGGGGGAGACAGGACGTTGGTGATGGGAGATGGGTTCGGGTGGAGGGTGCATCTTGGAACCCTGTGGAGCCAGGACTCCACATGAGCATCCTTCAATTAAAAAAAAAAAGGGAGAAAAGGTGGAATAAATAAATAAATAAATAAATATCTGCAGGGCTAGCCACAATGTGTAAAAGAAGAGGGAGAGAGATGCAGAGATAGAGAGAAAGAGAGGAAGCAGGGCTACCTGCTATTAAGGCAGCCTGGGGGGTGAGTGGGAGGGGGGGGTACATTGGTGGTGGAAATGGGGTACTGGTGAAGGGATGGGTGCTGGAATACTGTATTACCAAGAACCAATTGCACCTTTGTAATTGTATGTCTCACGGTGGTATAATAAAGAATAAAAAAATTAAAAAAAAATAAAAAAAATAAAAATAAAAAGGAATAGCTATAACTAGCTACATAACGTGTTAAAAAAGTTTACAAAAATATAAAAAATGATTTGATTGTGGTATAATAACCCAATAGTGTTTATACTATTTTGTAAACAAAGTTACTGCTTTATTTACCAAAACAAAGCTACCAGCAAAGTGTCTAAGAGCCTCCTCCCCTACCTTGTCTTTTGTTTTTTGTTTGTTGATACAGGGGTAGGGTGCTTGCCTTGCACACCTCAAACCCGAGTTTGATTCCCAGCACCTCATATGGCCTCCCAAATCCACCAGATCTGATCCCTGAGTGCAGAGCCAGGAGTAAGCCCTGAGCACTCCCTGATGTGCCTTCCCAAAATAACAAAAAAAATCTTTCTAGATGTGAGTCTCCCTCCCACCCCAGGCATTATTAGGAAGTAAATGATTAGCATGAATGATTTGGAAAGAGATTTATCTACTGTGGTTCTGAACTAGAGATCAGAACACTTTCTGTAAAGGGTGAGACAAAAAAATATTTTTAGGCCTTCTGGGCCATATGGCTTCTACTGCAGCTACTCAATGAAAGCTGCCATAGACTACTTGTAAATGAGTGAGTGTGGCTGTGTGCCAATAAAACTTTAATTATAAAAATAAACGGTGACCAGATTTGGCCCTACATACAGGCTTTCCTCTGCTGACTCTGTTCTGGGAGGTAAGCGAAATGAAAATCTGGAGTTCTAACGATCACAAGCACACACATCCAGTTCTCCCCAACAACATCTCTTCTTTCAAATTGATTCCCACGTGAAGGGTGAAATTGAGCCCTCATGCAAGAATAGTAAGTTACAGACTGTGAGGACTTACACACAGGCTGAGAGGGTGTACATACCAAAAAGATCAAGCTACAAAGGAGGCTGGAGCAATGGTACAGTGGGTAAGGAACTTGCCTTACACGTGGCTGATCTGGGTTCCATCCCCAGCACCCCACTTGGTCCCCCCGAGCACTGCCAGGAGTGATGTCTGAGTATAGAGCCAAAATAAGACCTGAGCATTGCCACGTGAGACCCCTTCAACTAAAATAAAGTACAATAAAGCTACAGAGATAATGCTTCTAGCATTTGGCTGTGATAGTGAAACAGTCAAAGGGAAACCTTTCTCTTTCTTTTTTTTTGGTTTTGGGCCACACCTGAGGTGCTCAGAACTTACTCCTGGCCCTCTGCTCAGGGATCATTCCTGGTGGGGCCCAAGGCACCATATAGAGTGTGTGGAAATTGAACCAGGATCAACCATGTGTAAGCTTTACCACTGTACTATCTTTCCAGCTCCTAAAGGGAAACTTTCCATTTCTCTTTACTGCTAAGGTAACATTGGTAGTAGTCTGCAGCCCAAGGGATATTTTTAAAGAAACTGCCTCTGGGAACCATACATTTTAGAACATGCTGAAACATAAGTCAACCCTTAGGGTGACTCAAAGTGGCAATGAAATGGGGGGCTTTAATGAAACCCTAGGAGTGCTTTATTATGTAGGAGGAGCACGAAGAAGCCTGCAATAAGCAAATCGCTTAACTTTGACTAACAAGATAACCCTTTGGGTGAAAACCAGGAGCCCTGACTTCCTCTGAGTCATCATAGTTCCTTCAGCAAGTCACAGAACTTCTCTGGGTCTTTTATTTCCTTTTGTGAAAAGCAAAGTTGTATCTATATCTATACAATTTTGCTTTTTCACAAAAGAAAATATAAGACCCAGAGATTTATATAAATTTATATATAATTTAAATTTATATATATTTAAATATATATATAAATTTCTATCATCTCTCTAGTTCTTAAATTCTGTTTCAAATGTGTATTTAATTAAACATTGTATTATAAAATCTTAGTATGTTAAAATCAAGGATTCCTACTATTCACACTTTAATTCAGCAACTTCCAAACTTATCACTTTGAAGAAGCAGAGGGAATGATGGTTGGAGTCACCAATGGAGACACCCATGGGGGATTTAGATTGGCCAGACTGATCACTAAAATCTCACTCTTCTCTTTGGTGGGGGTGTGATATTACAGCTGGTGTGCACTTGTCTTGCACATGGCCAATCCAAGGTGATCCCGAACACTATATATGATTCCCTGAACCCTGCCAGGAGTGATCCCTGAACACAGAGCCAGGAGAAAAGCCCTGAGCACAGCTGGGTGTGCCCCTCACCCAAAATAAAAGAATTAGACTGGGCGATTCTTGCACTGTCCATCCAATGAAACTTTCTTCAATAAAATGTTAACATATTCCTTTTGTTGTTGTTTTGGGTTCACACGTGTGACTTACTCTTGGGCTTAAGGATCATTCCCAGAGGTGCTCAGGAAGCCCTAATCTGTGATGGGGCACAAATGAGGGTCAGCAGTGGACAAGCCTTAAGCCCTGTGCTAGTCTTCAGTGTGAAGAACATGTTCTTTACTCTCAGTAGGCTAGTGTAACTGAGGGCTTGAGTCTAACCTTTGATTTACTTTTATAAACACACATTTAGATAGCAATTATTATATTGGTGGACTTCAAGGCAAAACTCATTCCTTAAATCAAACATAGTTTAGAGTGACCATCACATACTTAACACTTGCACTCCAGCTGCTAGTCTCTTGATAGTCGTTAATTAAGCAAAAAGCCTGATTTGACACCGACAGGAGCTCAGTGCACACAGCTCTTATGGAAATGCCCCATGACCCTCCGGGGCTGCTCTACGTTGTGGTGAGTAAAATTCCCCTTGGTTCTTTTGCATAGAGGGTAGGGGGATTTTAAGCATGACTCATTACTCCATGAATGATTAATAACAGATTCCTCACAGCTCTGGAACATCTCACCTCTATCTCCGTGATGAAGTTTCAAGGTACCTGGCACTTTCTCTCTGTCTTAAAGGAGGATCATAGTTGATCTATTTTTCATAATAATGAGAGAGAGAGAGAGAGAGAGAGAGAGAGAGAGAGAGAGATCAGTAGCTTGAAGACTTATTTAAAAGTCAGGGAACTTGGTCCTAATATGTAATTCTTAACTGATAGAAGATTATATGAGTGCATGCTTGGACAAGTTATAATGTATCTTACTGTTTTTTAATTAATAAACTCTTATTTAAAAATAAAATAAAATACAATATTTATGTAAAAAAATAAAAGTCAGGGAACTCTTTTCCTTTTCCTTTCGTCTTTTTGTTTTTCGGGTAGCTGCACTTAGCAGTGCTCAGTGCTTAGGACCTACTCCTAGCGTGGTGTTCAGCGCTCCCAGCAGCTCAGGGAACTTTGTGGTGCCAGGGATCAAAGTGAACTTCTGCATGTGTAATAAAGTGCACTAGCCCTTTGAACCACTTCTTTGCACAGAAACCTTTTTCTAAAATGAAATCTCGTGCAGAAGTTATTATAAAACTGATTGAAGTAAAAGGGCTGAGGTCTTGGAGTCGCAGCTACTCCTGCACTATGGTCTACCTTCCATCTCTCAAGCCATTTTTTCATTTATTATTATTATTATTATTATTTTGCTTTTTGGGGGTCACACCCGGCAATGCTCGGGGTTTCTCCTGGCTCTGCACTCAGGACTTACTCCTGGCAGTGCTCGGGGGGCCATATGGGATGCCGGGGATTGAACCCAGGCCAGCATGGGCTGGCCGTGTGTAAGGCAAACGCCCTACCCGCTGGGCTATCGCTCCCCCCCCCTCTCAAGCCATTCTTAATGTTCCTCTTGGGAACCCTTTGAAGTCTGATTCAGTGGCATGACTTATAAGCCTCTCAAGTTTTCAAGTGAAATTGAAAGTCCTTTGACATTGTGTGAATTATTTTTCCAAGCCTTGAAATGGCATTAAGAAGAGGGGGAAAAAAAAAACAGAACGAAAATTTGAATAGTCCAGTTCAACTTAACCTCCAGTTTGGGCCAGGAAGACGGTTCAAAGAGCTGGTGTTCATGCTTTGAGAGATTGGGATTGGCTCCCCTGGAACCACATGGTTTCCACACCCCAATCTGCCTGCACCCTACCCCCACTAAATTGCATAATAAATTAAAGTACAGTAAACGACATGTACTCTCCAGAAGCAGATGGGATGGTGGATAAGGGGCCTTTCTCTTTTCCTGACAAAGTGTTCTTCATATATTGCTGACTATTGTCACGTGATTGATTCAATTTCCCATGGAAAGCAAAGGACTCAGGGGAAGAGAAAAGATATAAAGGAGGAACAGAGGAGGGTGAAGCGTGTCATGCATTACTCTCAGAGTAGAGGGAAGGGCTCAGAGAAGGGGTTTAACTAGCCCCAAAGGAACTGAATCGAATGTAGAAACCAAAGCTCAGAGACTCCTAGAGAAATAAAACCCGAGTTGGAAGTACCAGCCCAGCCACTTCATCTAAGGCAGGCAAACACACGCAGTCAGGTGTGAAGGTGGAATGAGAAAATTAGGAACTAAGTTTTCTGATTAGCCCTTTAGTCACAGGGATATGTACGTGTGTGTGTGTGTGTGCGTGTGTGTGTGTGTGTGTGTGTGTGTGGCACCGATATGGAAGAGTTGCTTCTGATTGCAAACTGCTTTGTACATACTTCATTTCATTCACATGACCTGCTTGCAATTTAAAGATAAGGAAAAAGTGACCTGTTCAGATCACAAGCTTGAAAGCTGGAAGGTGACAATCAGGGCCACAATTCAAGTTTCCTTCTTTCCGATCCTATTTTCTCTGCATGATATCACCGGCATATCCCCCTCACACACACACACAGACACACACAGAGGAACATGCACACATTATTGATTTTCAGGTTGTAGAGTTGAATGGAACTCACACAAGGAGACAGACCTAGTTTTCAGGTCCTGCTATTTACTCTCTCTCTCTCTCTCTCTCTCTGTGTGTGTGTGTGTGTATTCGACTCAGCAATATTGAGTACACAGTGCAGAGTGTTCCTCTCCACCCTCTGTCACCACAGGATTGGAACATTTGTTACAACAATGAGTGACATTGGCATATCGTGATCATTCAAAGTCCACAGTGTGCGTGAGGAGTCTCCCCCATGCTGGTGGGGGTACTCTTGGTAGGAGGTAGGCTCTCAGTTTGTGCATTTACTGATGAACCACGTGGCTGCAAAGCAGCCACGCACAATCTCCCCAGTTAAACTGGGATCTGTGTAGTGCCACCTAAGGATTATGTAAACTGAATTTCATGGGTGTTTATGTCCCTTCTTTCTAACACTCTTTTCCTTTCAGCCCTCCAGGGAGGGTGGTTGGGGGAAATGCAAAGGAAAGAAACTCTCAATCTTCATTTCTCCTTTGTGGAGAACCCCCCATAAACGTTTTTGTGCCCAACATTCTCAGCTGCTCCTCTGACAGCCCATTCCTCCCCACACCCACACCACCACCTCCTCACCCCCACTGCTTAGAGGGCAGCACTTCAGTAGTGACATCACTGTCCCCTGAGAACAGGGCTTGTGGCTTCTGCTTCTGAACACCCTACAGCTGTCAGCCCGGGCAGGCGAGCCCAGCGCGGGTGATCCTGGGCCGCTGCAGAGAGGAGGGGCTGCATTCCTGCGACTAACTCAGATTCTCAGAGCAGATTCCGGGTAGCAAAACAGTGGGTCATGACGACCTAAGGGCTGGGGTGCAGAACTGGAAGTACAGTTTCCCGAGCCTCATCATAATGTGAGACCAGTTGTTGGTGATATGAGGTGAGGTACTTCACATCAAGGTAATGCTACATGTGACCTTGGTTTTTGCTCGTCTGAAAAATGGGGAGAACAGTGATACAAAGGAGTAAGTATCCACTTTCACTGGCTGGTTGAAAAGGCAGTATTTGTTCTTGAGGAAAATGGAGATTATACACAAGAAAAAGGGATCACATTTTTTTAAAGTATTTTATTATACCACCGTGAGATACACAATCACAAAGATGTACAATTAAAAAAATTCATACCTGGGTTTTGGTCATACAGTGTTCCAGCACCCATTCCTCCACCAGTGCCCATCTCCCACCACCAACTACCCGGTTCCCTCCTCCCGGAGCCCGCCTCCACGGCAGGTTCCCCATTTCTTTCCCTTTCTCTCTCTCTCCCTTCCTTCCCTCCAGACTATGGACTACAGAACATACATTAAAGGGTTGTCATGTGTACCCATTTGCCTATATTTAATGTTCAGTTCTAGTGATCATTGATGTCAAAAGAGGGGTTCGACAGGGTGATACCATCTCACCGAAACTCTTCAGTGCCACCCTCGAGAACATCATGAGACAATTAGAATGGGAAGGAATGGGAGTGAAGATAGATGGTCGGCAACTACACCACCTCCGCTTCGCTGATGACATCGTTCTAATAACACCAAACATTAGCCAAGCGGCACAAATGCTGGCTGACTTTGACCGAGAATGTGGAAAGGTAGGTCTACAGCTGAATCTGAAGAAAACTATGTTCATAAGAAATGAACTAGTTCCAGAGGCCCCATTCACTCTCAATGGAACAAACATCTCTGAATGCAGCAGTTATGTGTACCTAGGTCGAGAAGTCAACATGATGAACGACCTAAAACCTGAGCTGCGCAGGAGGAAGAGAGCGGCATGGAATGCCTTCAAAGGCATCGAAGAAATAGCTAAAAAGGACAAAGAACCTCCGGCTCTGGGCACATCTCTTCGACTCCACCGTTCTCCCTGCATTAACATACGCCTCAGAGACCTGGAGCCCTACGAAAGCAGGATGAGAATGCTATTCGGGTCTCCCAGAGAGGCATCGAAAGAGCTATGCTTGGAATATCACGCCTCACTCAAGTGAGAGAAGGAATCTGGAGTTCTGACCTCCATCGCTATTCCAGAATCAGGGATGCTGTCTCATTTGCCAAGGCATCGAAAATCAGATGGGCTGGACATGTAATGCGATTTGGAGACAACCGCTGGACTAGAGCCGTTACTGACTGGATCCCACAGGATGTCAAAAGATCACGTGGCCGCCCACCTACAAGATGGTCAGACTTCCTTGTTAAGACCCTGAAGGAACGGTTTGAGGCTCTTCATATTCCTGAATCAACCATCTGAATCAGATGCCATTGGGCTACATTGGCACGTGATAGGGTCCAATGGAAATGTTACTGGCGCCCGCTCGAGCAAATTGATGAAGAACGGGATTCAAGTGATCAAGTGATCAAGTGATCTAGGTTGGCACTAGTTCTCTCAACAATTGTCAACACACTGTTCATTCTCTGTCCTACCCAGCCTCTGACTCCACAGGTTTGAGACAATTTCCACAAAAGGGATTACATTTAAGTCACCCTTTGAACCACCTAGAGATGAAAGAAAAAACAAGACTGTTAACAAATTTGGTTTATTGCTTTTCAATCTTTTCTGTGTATACGTGTGTGTATGGTGTATGTGTACATGTGTGTTGTGTGTGGTGTATGTTTGTGTGTGTGTTGTGTGAGTGTGTGTGTATTTATGCGTGTGTGTGTTTTCCTGGAATAGCTACAAAGAAATCAAGGCCCAGTACACAACACAAACATGATGGCAACTGCTGAGCATTAAACCAGGTCCGTGCAGCATCTCTGCACCCCTTCAAGCATGGGGTGCTGTGTGATGGACAGTCCCGCCCAAGAAAGGGGCAGTCTCCTTTGATTCTCTCCTTAAGCAGTAACAGAGCCATTTGTCAAGTGCTTTCTCTGTTTCAACTGTTTTATTTATTTTTAATTTAATTCAAATTCCCTAAAATAAGTGTGATTCCTCTACCACCCCTCCATTTTATAAATAAAGCAGCCCAGGATCAGAGAGTCGAAGGAACTTGCCCTATTTATATAGCGGGTAGGTAGCAGAGACCATTTCATACCTTAGATTTTCTGAAGGCAAGTACATGATTCCTCCAGCTGCAGCACCTCATATTAAAGCTTATTCATATTGCTTAAACATGCGTAATGAAATGGAGATCATGCAATATAGAAAACAGAAGATTGCATTCTTTTCTATTTTATTTCATGGATGCCTCCCTTTTTTTTTTTTTTTCTTTTTGGGTCACACTCAGCAATGCTCAGGGGTTTCTCCTGGCTCTGCATTACTCCTGGCGGTGCTCGGGGGACCATATGGGATGCCGGGATTGAACCCGGGTCAGCATGGGCGGCCGCGTGCAAGGCAAATGCCTTACCCACCGGGCTATCGCTCTGGCCCCCATTCCCTTTCTAACTTAGTTGGTTTGGGCTACTTTAACAAAATACCATAGACTGGGTAGTTTAATATCAACAGAAATGTGTTGCTTGCAGTTCTTTGTGGAGGAGGTGTTTTGGACCACTCCTGGTGGTGCTAGTTCCTTCTAGAGGTTGAGGGACCAACTGTGTGTTACTGAGTTTGATTTCTGGCGTTCCTGCATGGAAAGCTATTTCCTAGGTCCTATTGCTCATAGCTCTAGAGGTCAAAAGTCCAAGATCAAGGTGCTAGAATAGTTGGGAAAAGGTCCCCATACTAATTACAGACAACTTCTACACTTCCTGGGTAGAAGGGAGAAGACAGCTTATGGAATCTCTTCATCCAGTCTAATGCAAGTCATAAGGGCTCTAATCATCTCCCAAAGATACTATTTCCTAGGACCATCACTTTTTTTGTTTGTTTTTTTGGGTCACACCTGGCAATGCTCAGGGGTTTCTCCTGGCTCTGCACTCAGGAATTACTCCTGGCGGTGCTCGGGGGACCATATGGGATGCCGGGAATTGAACCCAGGCTGGCATGGGCCTACTGCATGCAAGGCAAATGCCCTACCCTCTGGGCTATCGTTCGGCCCCACGGACCATCACTTTTGACTGTTAGAATCCGAGATATGAGTTTGATGGAGAACACAAACATTCTGTCATTAAATACAGGGGAAAAATTCATGGCTACTTCTAAGAAATAGTGAAGTTCCAGATAACAAAACCTTGAGAATAATTAAACAATGTTAACTTCAAAGTGCCAATGACCTGATGCAGGAGCATGTAGTGTGTGAAGACTTGGCACACATTCCCACCTGAGAAACAGTCTGAACTGCTCACAGTCTCTACTCTGAATGTCCTCCTTACATCATGAAGACGTGAGCTTTTCGTCATCCCTAACAACAATAACATTTGGGTCCAACTTTATGTTTTACAATTTGCAAAATGAAAGCAATGTCTTTAATTTTCAAAGTCTACATAATAGTATCTTAGGGGATAGCTTTTCAACTTCTTCCTTCCTTAGACACACATGCACACTAAGAAATATTTTTATGATTTTTTTAATGTTTGAAGCTTTATTTCGGCACCATAATTTACAAAGTTATTCATAATGAGGCCAGAGAGATAGTACAGCAGGTAGAGTGCTTGACTTGCTGATGGCCAACCTGGGTTCAATCTCCACTACTCCACGTGATCCCCCAAGCCCACTAGAAGTGATCCCTCAGCCCAGAGCCAGGAACAAGCCCTAATCACTGATGGGTGTGACCCCAAAAAAAAAAAAGCAAAACAAAGCAAAAGTGTTCATAATACAGTTGTTTCTGGTATTCAATGTTCCAACACAAATCTCATCACCAGTGTGAACTTCCCTCTACCAATGTCCTCAGTTACCCAACTGTTGGGGCACGCCGCGGGGTCCCCCAACAGTGCCGGAAGCAAGTTCCCTTCTACCTCCGAAGCCAGTGGGGAATGGATGAAAACTCAGGAATCCAATGCAGTTTTAAAAGGTTTTACTTATCACAGGTTCAGGCATACAAATCAGCAAAAGGAAAAGCCCGGTGCTTAGGATTCCAGGCTAGAACCTCAGCCACGTGTAGGCCAAGATGGAGGCCACCACGTGTAAAGGCCCTGTAAAAGGAGAAGAAGACAAGAATCCCAAGAAGGGTGAGCGCTCACAAAGGGAGAGAGCCCATAAAGAAGCACGGGAGAAAGGAAACAGGCTAGTTTTATACCCCTGCCACTCAGACCTTCCTCCCACTGTTATGGAAAGCAGGGAGGGTCAAATGCCCTTAGGTAATCCCTCCCTGCACCTCACCTAGGCCCTTTAGTATGCTAATGTTTTGAGCCAAGATCTGCCTGGAAATGCCTTTATAGAGTAGAGAAGGGGGTTTCTGAGATGGCATGTCTCTGTACCAAAGACTAATACTAATGCCAGTTAAATATTTCTCCAAGCCTTCACAAGTCTCTTCTACTTCATTGTAGTTTTATATTTTAGTTGCCTTTGAGTATATCAGGGAGCCATGCTTGTTTGCTTGGAAGCAAACAGCATTTCTCTCTGGTCTAATTACTTAGGGGTCCAATGTGGCCAGGCTAATATGCTGGTAAGATCTAGCTAGTCCCACGATGATTGTGGTAGCTTGGGAGAATATTTATACCAGCTAGTACAGTATACATGGTCAGATAAACTGCCACATTTAGACTACCCCCTTATCTACGAAGTGATTTGCAGGCGGCAATTTCAGAGCAGATGCAGCGGCCCTTAGGAGTCCTGCAACACCCAACCATCTCCTAAGCCTATCCCCATTGTATAAGGGAGTATGTGTTCACTGTTTTCCTTGTGATAATCACGGACCTATAGGTAAAAAGATCCAGCCAAGAGCTGGATAGAAAGCTCAGAGGGCTGAGTGTGGGCTCTGCATTCAAGAGGTCCAGATTTGATGCTTGATCCTACATAGTTCCCTGAGCAACCCCAGGAGCAACTCCCGAGCACAGAGCCAGGAATAACACTGCCAATTCATCTTCACCCCTCATTTCCCTCTCCCAAAAGAACCAATCTACAGCTAATAAGAAAAGCTTCACTATATATTGTTCCACCATTAGGGAAATTCACCTAAATCTAAGTCTCAGTAGCTGCCCCTCTAACATGGAGCTGCTAAGTGTAGTGAGGAAAGGGTCTCATAAGCAGACCTTTTCAAAGCAAGGGCTTACAGAGCCCAGAGCCTAATTTAAGTCACCATAGAGTATTTTTATGATTTTTTAATGCTTGAAATTTTATTTAAGCACCATAATTTACAAAGTTGTTGAGGATTAAGACCTCGGTGACAATTGCCACCACACTGTGGGCCCTGTGATCAGCAATCATGGGAGGAGGGAGAACCTAGCCCTGTTCACATTTCACTTCCTCCCACGTCACACATTTTTTTTTCTTCTTGCGGTGAACTGCGGTTAAAAGAAGGCTAGTGCACAGCTACCTTTTAGGGAGAGAAAAACTATAAACTGCAACCCACAGACCTAAGGGTGTGTGTGAAGGAAAGAACACTTAGGTTATTGCTTGTTCTGAAGTCATCTGTGTCTTGGAGAACTGAGCTGAGTTAGGGACACTATCTTGTGCCCAGTTTCTTTTTCAACAATAACTCAGGGTGTCATGCTTTCTCACAGAGCTCGAAAGGCAATTGACCTCTGTGAGAAAGGCATTTTTGTATCTTATATAAATGCTTGGAGGGTCCAACCATTGGAGACCCCAAAAAATCTCTTCTCATTTTTGTATCAGTTTTCAGCTGTGTGACTGACTGACAGTATTAGATACAGATCCAGTCCAGAGGCTCCGAACTCCCTTTAAGACTCTCTTCAGATTATTTCCAAGCACTTCCCTTAGGCAAGCTCAGTCAACCCTTCTCTCTGCTCTTTCAACTCATGCCAGCCAGGCTGAGAACCCAGTCTCAACTGACTCCTCAACTGTTTTTCCAACTCTTATATATCCCCATAATTTGGCTATTGGCCATCCCTTTAAGAATTAAGACCCATCCCTTTAACTCTTAAATGGAAGGAAACCCAACAATTGAGCATTATGTTTCCACCTATCAAAATGCATCTTTCTAGACCATGTGGTTCTTTTTGCTGACAAGTATTTTTCCTTTGCTTTATGTTGGGGCCCTATTTGGCAGTGCTCAGGGACTTGGTGTTCAGGGGGTTGCCCCTGGCAGTGCGTAGGGTAACAGTCTGGCACTGGGAATGGAATCAGGACCTTCATGTAAAGCGTGAGCTTCTTCCCATGAAGTCACCTCCCTAGCACGTGGGAGCATTGTTTGTTTGTTTGCTTGTTTTGTTTGGGAGTTACTCACCTTTGATGCTCAGCAGCCACTCCTGACAGTGGTCCAGACCCCATATGCTGTGTTGGCGTCTGAACCATTGTCATGACTGCAGTCACATGTTACACTGCGAGTACCTTCATCTTTGTACCATCTCCCTGGCCTATGACAAGCATTTGTAATTCAGAATTATATAAAAAAAGATTGAATAAGAAATAGCATGATTATATTACTACATAGAACTTAGCATTAAATACAGGCAAAAGAGACACATGATAGCCTCTAAATATATGTAAGAGAAGGAAGAGAGAAAGAGAGAGAAAAGAGATGGAGAATCTGCCATGGAGGCAGGCTAGGGGAGGAGGGGGGGGAATCGGGAACATTGGTGGTGGGAAATGGGCACTGGTGGAGGGATGGGTGCTGGAACACTGTATGGCTGAAACCCAAACATGAACATTTTTGTAATTGTTAAAAAATAATAAAAAATTAAAAAAAGAAATAGCATAATTAGACTTGAGACATACGCACTGCCTGTATAAAGTGCCCACCATAATCCTTGTGTCCTTCGGATGGATCTCTACCATGGCTGAAATCCCAGATCAGTTGCAGTGTGGGGCATTGGCTATGCTCAGGGTTTCCTCCTGACTCTGTGCTTAGGGATCATTCCTGGCAGATTCTAGGGACCATACAGGGTGCCAGGGATCAAACCCAGGTCAGCCACATGCAAGGCAAGTACCCTACCTACTGTATCTTTGTATCACTCTGGTCCAGCCTAGAGTATTTTTTTGTCTCTGCTATTTGCTGGTGCACCTCTGCTACTATTTTCTCTAGTTTGTGTCTGACTAGAGTTTCAGAATATCCCGATTCTTCATTACCACGTCACTATTGCACTGAGGGTGCGTGGCAAGCCTGGGCATTGCCCTCAATTCTTAGAGAAGGCTGAGAAATTTGCAGATAGTCAAAAGCTGGTGAGCAGCAAAGGCCTCCTGTATTGTTTCTTCTCCATCTTTCTGCCTTGTTCAGCCAGGCATAAAAGCCTATTTCAGAATACTCCTGAAGGTAGTGGATGTACCTTCCTCACAAAACTTCTCTTTCTTCCTCTCCATCACCATACTTCTAGTTCCCCCACTTGGCCACTTCCTCCCCCCATCCTAGATAAGCTTACAGCTTTCTAACTGTTTCAACTTCACTTTGATAAGTTCACACCTTGACAGGGGCCGGAGTGATAGTCCAGCAGGTAGGGCATTTGCCTTGCATGCAGCCGACCTGGGTTCAATTCCGGCATCCCATATGGTCCCCTGAGCACCGCCAGGAGTGATTCCTGAGTGCAGAGCCAGGAGTAACCCCTGAACATTGCCAGGTGTGACCCCCAAAAAATAAGTTCACAACTTGGCGTGGGAAAGACATATATGCTTTTCTATCTTTGAATTCTCCGTCAACTGGAGTCAAATAGCTCTTTGGAAAACACAAAATCTTAGTGATCACAGTGTTTTGGGTCCTGGTTCTCTTTTGTGTAATATTCATATATTTATTTTTATGTAATCAACATAAGAATAATAATGTTGTTACAGGATTATTTGGAGACTAAAGGAAAGGGAGAAATTCCACAAATTATTCATGATTTTTAACAAATTGCTGTATATAGTCTGCTCTAATAATTATGATGTTTTAGGAAAAAACTGACTCTCCACTTGCTCCTATAATTACCACACTATTTTGGCTCTTAGAATGTCTTTGAAGCTAATGCTCCCTTTTAAAGACACTACGTCCAATTCATGAGCACAGGGCACCATTGACTGCTCTGCCTTGTCTGTTAGTCACCACAAATCCAGTTTCATTTCAAGGGCTGTTCAGTTTATTTTAAATGGTTCTGTGCCCGCTAGGTCAAAGAAGTCCTCTTTGAGGAAAGCATTTCAACTGGCTGGTCTTTGGGTAACAATAACTGTGCTTAGCCTGACATAGTCTTGTACAGATATGGTCATTCATTAGCTCTTTGCAATCTAGGCGAGTTCAGGATCTGTTCTCTGTTCAAAGAGGTTATAAGGAATAGAAAGCATATGTTAACTGCATCTACGTCTATTTAAAAGAACTCTTCAGAGCTTGACTTAAAAATGCCCTAGATTTGGGGTCAGAGTGATAGCACAGCGGGTAGGGCATTTGCCTTGCATGTGGCTGACCTGGGTTCAATCCCTGGCATCCCATATGATCCCCTGTGCACCGCTAGGAGTAATTCCTGAGTGCAGAGCCAGGAGTAATCCCTGAGCACCTCCAAATGTGACCCCAACAAAAAAAATAATAATAATAATAATAATAATAATAATAAATATAATGTCCTAGATTTGATGTGAGCAGGGATGTGTCTCCATGAAGAAGCATGCATTTATACATATGAGGCCCTGGTTTGATCTCTGGCACTCTCACAAGTAAATAAACTTGTAAATAAGCTTCCTGGGTTTGGGTATGTGTGTGTGTGTGTATATATATATACACACACACACATTTTAAATGGTTCTGTGCCCGCTAGGTCAAAGAAGTCCTCTTAAACAGGGCTACCTGCTGTTGAGGCAGCCTGGGAGTGGGTGGGAGGGGGTGGGGTACATTGGTGGTGGAAATGGGGCACTGGTGGAGGGATGGGTGCTGGAGGGATGGGTGCTGGAATACTGTATATACATATATATATGTATATATGTATATATATATATATACACACACACATACCCAAACCCAGGAGACATATATGTGTATATGTATATATATATATATATATATATATATATATATATACATATATATATGTCTCAAGCAAGTCATACCATAGAGACCCAGAATGTTAAGGATACAAGTGGCTTTCATGGTGGTGGTGGTGGTGGTCATTTGAGGTAGACCAAAAGTGCCTGGACATGGTCAACTATATGAGAGGCAGCACTAGAATCAAAATAGATAAAGAACTACTGTAAATCAAAAGACATAAACTGTTGATATCGCTGGTGAGGGATGTTGATGTTGCTGGAGAGGTTGGATTTTGAGAGAGTAGAGAACCCACAAAGAAGATCAAGTAGAGCACCCACAAATGCACAGACAAAGGTGAATTGCTAAAAAGACAAATTGCTATGGAGTCTTCATTTTGTTCAAATCAAGGACATCCAAATTAAAATGACACGAGTCCAATTTCCCACCTATGGGGTTGACCTAAAACAAAATACTTGACAATGGAAAGTTCTGATAAAGATGCAGGGAAAGGGCCCAGAGATAGCACAGGAATTAAGGTGCTCACCTGGTATACAGCACCAGGCCCAAGTTAGATCCCTGATACCACAAGGTCTCTAAGCACTGTCAGGAGCAACCTCCAAACACAGAGCTGGGAGCAGATGCATAGAAAATAGAATTCATTACTTAGAGAGGCTGCATTATGACATTAGTATTTGTCTGAGTAAACTCACCTGAGAAAAGCTGCCAGGAAATCTCTAAACATATTCGCTCCCCCTGCCAGTAACTATATAAAAGAGTGTTGGCAGTGGATCGGGCTCAGAGCTAGAGCAGGTGCCTCACACATGTGTGAGGCCCTGGGTTTGATCCCCAACATGAAAAAAAAGAAACAGCTCAGTCACTATAGGAGATTAGATAAACAAATCACATTGAAAGTCTAAAAAAGAGGCTCTCTTTACAGCTTAAATAAACAAACTAAAATCTATATGCATATAAATACTGACAACAGAATAATACGTTTAAAAATTATAGGAAATGATATAAACATGTCATTAATAAGTATTTTATAAAGATGCAAAAAAGTCAAAAATGTGAAATTTATAAATGACCAGTTTTTGGTCTTAAAAATATAATAGTGAGTGTAGAGATACATCAAACTTGTTTATTTCCCCTCTCTCTTTGTTGTTCGGTACATGTGCTATGAGGACTGGGGGTTACGCACAAACCAGGTGGAGTTCACACTTCTGGTGTAGTGCTTGCACGGGCTCCCTGGGGTCTCACTCTGTTAGCTGTGGTGCTCATCCACATTCTGATGATAGTGCTCACTTGGGGTCACTGCTCATATCACGTACTCATGGTGGGGTGTCCAGGTGAAGTCACACATCTCGCCATGGTATTCACACAACTTCAGCTGTGATGCTCAGACCCATTTTGTTGAGGTGGGCCAGAGATAACACATTGTGCTGTATGGCCAGAAGTCCTGGGTAGGCATGGCCAGGACCATGCCTGGCTCATGTGAGTAGTCTCAGGAACTAAATTCATGGTCTCTTGAAAAGCAGGTGCTGTTTCTCACTAAGCCCAGGCCCTAACTACTTGATTATGGCTACCTCTGAGGGGATAGTGTAATCATCTGGGGAACAGAAGCACTTAGAGATTGTTTCCATCCTGATTTCTTTTTTTTTTTAAATTTTTTATTTTTACAATTACAAAGATATACAATTAAAAGTTCATATTTGGGTTTTGGTCATACGGTGTTCCAGCACCCATCCCGCCACCAGTGCCCATCTCCCACCACCAACGTCCCCGGTTCCCTCCCTCCTCCCTAGCCCTCCTCCATGGCAGGTTCTTTATTTCTTTCCCTTTTCTCTCTCTTTCTCTTTTCCTCCCCTTCCAGACTATGGATTACAGAACACACATTAAAGGGTTGTCATGTGTATCTTTTGCCTCTATTTAATGCTCAGTTCTAGGTTGGCATTAGTACCCTCGACAATTGTTAGCACACTGTTCCATTTTCTGTCTTACCTAGCCTCTGACTCCCACACATTTGTGATCATTTCCAATTTTCCTTTTAGACACACAGGAGGACTGTACTTTCTTATACTTTTGCGCTTAGGCATGACTAATTGACTTGGTCAATATAATGTGGTTGAGGTGTGACTTTTCTATGGAAGACTGAAGAATCATATCCACACTTACTAGGTTTTCTTTTCCCTTTTGCTGTGGTGACTGGCATTGGATACTTCATTGACCTGGATCCTGGAGTGAGAACAATGCACAGCAGAGGTCCCCAATAACCCATAGTGAGCACAAGACACGACTGAGGACTAGACCTTTATTGATTCCATCCACTAAAGTTGGGGGTGTCGCGTGTTTGCTATTGCAGTATACCCTATTTCACCCTAGGGATGATACACAGGTTTAAGTTAATCTATGAAATTTTGTTCTGTTGAGTGACACACCCTATTGAGCTCTAGGCTCCTGCTACATTTAGCTTATGGATTTTTGTTTTTTGTTTTTTTTTCTTTTTTGGGTCACACCCAGCAATGCTCAGGGGTTACTCCTGGCTCTTTGCTCAGGAATTACTCCTAGCTGTGCTCGGGGACCATGTGCCAGGGATCAAACCCAGGTCAGCAACATGCAAGGCAAATGCCCTACCCACTGTGCTATCGCTCCAGCCCCCATTTAGTTTATGTTAAGAGCTGCTCCCTGCCTTTAGGGAATCTCGGAGCAGACAGATACAGTGGAAGTATGGGCAGAATTAGATTGATTTCATAATTTTATATGGCAAAATATCCTTATTATGAATCTTGCTTGCTCCAGTACAATACTCTTTTTTCCTCACAGGTCCCCACAGGGGACACACATGTAGATATTCCAAGAGTTCTTACTTGGCCACGATGGATCGACCATAATGTAATCAGTTCTCCTAGTTCAAAGAGACATGCCACTGTGCCTTGGGGAAAACTCTGATTCTAAAGGTGAAAGGCAAAGTGAATTATTCTGATGGATTATAGGCCTTAGTGGGTGATCTATAGTTTGCTAGAATTGGCTAGCTATATATTCATGGTAAAAGTATTAACTGTACTAATTATATTCTGACTGCTTTATGGTTCAGAGATGCCAAACCTCCCTACTCTGCTAGGGAGATTGTATCTTAGAAAGTCAGCTCTGGCATATCAGCATTTGCTAAGCTTGAGCCAAAGGGCTCACCTGAAGATCTGCATTTCTATATAGTCTGAAGAATCATATCCACAATTACTAGGTTTTCTTTTCCCTTTTGCTGTGGTGACTGGCATTGGGTACTTCAATGACAACGATTTGCATTTCTACCTGGCTTTGTCCTGGACAGCCCAGCCCACAATGGACTGGACTGGAAGTCTTCGGCTGGTTTCTGACAATGAAAGAAGCTAGAAGGAAGGAGAAGGGTCTTTTTTTTTTTTTTTTTTTTGGCCATTTTGATTCTCCGTTCGCTAGGCTCTGTCCGTTTGGATTCCTTTCCGTTTGGGCCCAAGCACATGGTCCCGGGCGTAGCAGCCATCTTGGCCTAGGATCCTGAACTAAACACGTGGTCTAGGTCCAGCTAGGAACTTAAAGTTTGGGGTTTCTCTGTCCTTGGATTGTATCACGAGAACTGTGTGAGTAAAAGTCTTTTGGAACTTTATTGGATTTGTGAGTCTTTATCTGCAGGTTGCCAATCCTCTGGGGCAGAAGGGGATATCCTATCCTGCTCCCCAGTTTTGTTGGGGAACCCAGCATTCTCTGACATTGGTCCTTCTTTTTTATTTTTCTGGTCCAAAGAACAGATGAAAAAGTTAACATTTGTCATTTGAGTAGATAGTACATGACTTCTATTCCCTTATTACTTTTTTTGGTATTAAACGTCATCTGGAGTAATTTTTTAATAAGAAATTTGATATTCAGGGCTTGGAATAATGTAGAAGGCATATGTATTTTGAATAAACTCTCCAAATACATTTGAGACTACTTTGCTAAATTTATTTCAGCATTTATAGGATAGGCCCAAAATAAGAAGCATTTTATTTTTCATTAATTCTCTTGCCACTAGGGCCTAGCTGTAATAATACCTTCCTTCCTTCCTTCCTTCCTTCCTTCCTTCCTTCCTTCCTTCCTTCCTTCCTTCCTTCCTTCCTTCCTTCCTCCTCCTTCCTCTTCCTTCATTCCTTTGTTCCTTTGTTCCTTCGTTCCTTCATTCCTTCGTTCCTTCGTTCCTTCCTTCGCTCCTTCCTTCCCTCTTCCTTCGTTCCTTCGTTCCTTCGTTCCTTCGTTCCTTCCTTCCTTCCTTCCTTCCTTCCTTCCTTCCTTCCTTCCTTCCTTCCTTCCTTCCTTCCTTCCTTCCTTCCTTCCTCCTCTTCCTTCCTTCCTTCCTCATACCTGGCAGAGCTGGGTTTACTCTTGACTCTGTGCTCAGGGATTACTCTCTGATCCCAGATTTGCCACATTCAAGACAAGCTCTTTACCTGCTGTACTATCTCTCTAGACCCATTATTTGATTTTCTTAATCATTCAGTTTCAGGTTTTTCTTCAAGTCTGTGTTCTCCCCTAAACTTGTGTCTCATTTGCTTGTTTCTAAGTTTCTTTGCTTGCTTATTTCCACCATGGAGAAGCTTGAGTTCTCTCTAATTACTACTTCTCTCTCTCTTTTCTTTTTGGGTGCTCAGGGGTTACTCCTGGCTCTTTACTCAGAAATTACTCCTGTCTGTGCTTGGGAAACCATATGGAATGCTGGAGATCGAACCCAGGTTGGCTGCATGCAAGGCAAACACCCTACCCACTGTACTATGGCACTGGCCCCCAACACATACTTCTCTCTCTCCCTCACATATTTCTAATAAGTTTTAATAAAAACTACCTTGCTTTACAAAAAAAATTCCATTCCAGGGAATATTTTTATACTATGAGTAATTGGTAAGCACTCAACTTTCTTCTATGTAGCTTGTTTCTCTTTTTCGTTATTGTTGCCAGGAATCTTGGAGATAAATGGATACTCAACACCTATAATAGACTTCCTGATTTTCTTCCCTTACTTTAAATAACCTTGATGCTAGCTTATTGTGTATCATTGCTTTCAACCCTCTTTATAAAAGAGAGAAGAAAAAAAATGTATTCTCTATCAGATTTCTTGGGATGGGCTGTAAGTTGAAGAAAAGCCTAATAAAGCTGAGGTGAGTATATGACAAGGATTAGTTCTGCTTTACCTCATCTGCTTAATAAGGAGGTTCTTCCTGTAATATATTTCTTAGTTCACTTAATATTTCTATGGTGATGATTCCATGATTCTTTTCCTTCCTATGCAGCCAGTATTTTACACCAAACATTAGAAATATTGAGTCAGAAAATTCAAAATTGGCAGTAACACACCCGGGCTGTACATTTAAGCAAAGAAACCACTTTGTAATGCAAAACAATCCTACACGAGGAGTCAGAGTCTGAATCCTATTTTCAGAAGTGTGATAGTCTTGCTCTGTGACTTGCCTGCAGTAGGATTTGGTTTCGTTTCTGTAATGTGATATGTCTTCTAACTGTCCGTTGCTATTTCATTTTTGAAAAAGCCTAAATGATCACTTTTTAAAAATTTCTCAGAAGAAAAATGAAACTCATGTCATTCCAAAAAAGAAGCAAAGAAAGAGCAGAAATAACACATGCTAGCAAGCCCGTGACCAAAGTCTGCTGGAGAGGAAATCAGTTTCCCAAGCATGTAATGGCTTGTGATAAAGGAATGAAACCTTAGTCTCTCGGGTGGGACTTGGGCAATACTGGGGTAGAATAATTTCAGACATGGTTATTCTTCAACATTCCTAAAACAGCTTGATTTTATAATGAAAAGGAATTGGAGTAGTGGGAATCATGCCATGATGATCAACTAAATCACTGTTTCTAATCTAGTGTAAAAAAACCCATATTATGAATTGTTGTTTAGGTAGATTTAGTGGTCAAGTATGGAAAACAAAAACACCTTTGTCCGTTGAAGAATCATAATGCATATGTACATAATCTTAATGTTGAAAGATGGAGAAATCTTGCAGAAAATAAATTGGGTTTACCTTTGTGCAAGGTGGTACTCAGATTTTATTTGAGCTGGGGACCCTTTTCCTTTTCACTTTTATTAATATTTCCCGTGCCAGTGTGGGGAATGTTGTACTAAGGCAGTCTCTTGACCTCTGAATGAGAACTCCTGGACTCTAGTGCAATTCTGTCATAGTGTTGTGGAGTGACTGCCAGGTCTGCTAGGGTCTTATTTGTAACCCCTGAAAAATGAGGGCAGTGACACTTGCCATCAGTATAAGTAAGATAATGTCCACAAAAGCTTTGGGAACTAGGGTTCTATAGAAACTATGTTGTTATCTCATCCACATGAGCAAAATAGGACGGGATCAGAGATAGTACAGTAGGTAGGGTGCTTGCTTTGCACCGGGCTGAACTGGGCTCAATCTTGATTCCCATCTGGTTCCCTGAGCCTACCAGAAGTGATCCCTAAACACAGAGCCAGGAGTAAGCCCTGGGCATCTCCAGGTATGGCCAAAAAAATAAAAGCACACTAGGATAGTGATGCACTAGCACATTAGATACAACAAATCTGGACCTACCAGATGTTCCATCCACACTGACTTTTTTTTAATCTCTGGTCTCTGAAGGACTTTATAAATTCCATGCACTTCATGCACATGAAGCAAACCCATTCATGTTGCTGTTGGTTTTAATTACAGATTAAAAACAGAGCAAAGGAAACAAAAGGAATAGTCAAAGTGAAGATGTCTGTAACACAGCTTAGAGCTGCTGTAGTGTGCTCTTCTATTGCCCAACAGAGTAGATGCAAGAGGCCAGAGCCCATTGGGGAGTCACTTTCACAAAGCTTTGACCTTCTCTCTGTCCTCAAGCAATCACTTCAGACGGAAGTGTCTGAGAAATTTCATTTCCTCTCTGTGAAGTTCTGTGAATGCTGAAGGCTGGCAGTGGTTGTTATGTTTACCTGGATGGGTGGGTGGGGTAGAGCAGAAAAAAAAAACACCTATGAGTGAGAGGTGTGATTCACAGAAAATCACAGGCTGACAAGCACTGCCACCAGCAGAGAAGGAGACAATGCCTCCAAGTCCTTAGCAACCCTCTGCCTGACCTCCCCAACCACACCGGCCGCCGTTGCCTGGTTCATCTTTCAGCTCTGGGAAGAATGGGATGTTCTTAGCAATCAATACTTTTTGGTTGCAAGAGAAACTCACTTAGATTAAAGCCAAGGGGGTGGGCAAGGAAGAAGCTGTAGAGGAGGGGTTGATAAATTCTCTGGTTTCTCAGAGACCGCAAAGAGCGTGCAACTACGAGGGAATTGGATCCTAAGACTACTTCCAGGGATTGTTGATAGTCTTTGGGGCAGCCTCAGAGGAATCCTAGCTGTCCTCCACTTCACAATTCTAGACTCTCATAGACAACAGCAGCATGTCTGGGCCTTCATTCTAAATTGACAAAAGAGAGTCTAATTGACAGTTTGCTCTGGAATTCATGACCCTGCAGTGCTTTATAGCTATGGTACCTAACAGGCTCTTCTTTTTTTTTTTCTTTTTGATCACACCCTGCGACTCTCAGGGGTTACTCCTGGCTCCGCACTCAGGAATTACTCCTGGCAGTGCTTGGGGACCATATGGGATGCCAGGGATTGAACCCAGGCTAGCATAGGCCAGCCGCGCAAAGCAAACGCTCTACCCGCTAGGGCTATCGCTCCGGCCCTTCTAACAGGCTCTTCTAATAGCCAGCATCTTCCCACAGTTGTTATTGGGTCTGATGCATCTAATAGACCAAACTTAAATCAGCTTACATTAATGATGGCCCCTGTTGTCCCCACATTTTCTGATCTTTAGTTTAGCACATGATAGGCTGTTATTTGATGTTTCAGATAAAAGATTGTATTTAACTATGTTTACCTGCATCCTTCATCTGAAAAGTAGCAATGTTTCTTTCCTACGTTATTCTGATCTTCTTGAAGTATGAAGTTGATGGACCTACACAGGGCGATGAAGCTGGAGTCATTTGGAGTATAATAAAATAAAAGAGTTAATAAGCTAGACCATCTGTAATGCTAACAGAGCATCATTTGGGGTATTTGGGAAAACTGCTGAAAAGATTGTGTTGGTTATGAATATGACATGGTTATAACAGAAATGAGAATAGATTTTTTTTTTTTTGCTTTTTGGGTCACACCCGGCGATGCTCAGGGGTTACTCCTGGCTCTGCACTCAGGAATCACTCCTGACGGTGCTCGGGGACCACATGGGATGCCGGGATCGAACCTGGCCGGCACAGGCCGGCCACGCGCAAGGCAAACACCCTACCCGCTGGACTATCGCTCCGGCCCCCAATGAGAATAGATTTTGTCGGAAAATACCATAGGCAATAGAGAAATGAAACTCAAGCAGTGATTTCCATATGATAGAAAAGAACTAAACTAAGGACTCGTTGATTTGCCTTATGGAGGCAAATTCTCCATAAGGCTTTGTCTCTTAACTGATTCAGAGATCTCAGATCAATGACTTAGATAGTCAAGATTCATAATGGTAAAATCTGGGTGATCTTCTAGATCTAAAATTTCTCTGAGGGGCCGGAGTGATAGCACAGTGGGTAGGGCATTTGCCTTGCACACGGCCGACCTGGGTTCCATCCCCGCAGCCCATATGGTCCCCAAGCATTGCAATGAGTAATTCCTGAGTGAGGAGCCAGGAGTAACCCCTGAGCATAGCCGGGTGTGACCCAAAAAGAAAAAAAAAAAAAAAAAAAACTTCTATGACATTGTGGACTCTACACTATTCCTGAAAGAGAAATAGGTCTTGGAATGAATGGGGTTAGCAGAGTCAGACTAGGAAAAGAATGGCATGGTTTTGCAGAGGAGATTAATTCTTAACAAAGATTTGAGAATAGAATTTGGTAGAAAGCAAAAAGCAAAGGAAGGGCTACAGATAATGAGTGGATAGAAGTAGGAAAGAGATGCAGGGCGCTAGAGAAAAAAACCTGTACAATAATGTCATTTGTCTTTTTTGGTCTCCACTTCCTTTGGCTCTGTTTTTCAGAGAAGTAATTAGGTAGACGAGGAAATGTCAATCAGGTTTGCATAGCTTAAGTCAAATCTTATTTTAATATATGTACAAAATCATAAGGTGGAGTAGAAGGAAGAAACCTGGTGAGGTATATTGAAATCTATATTCAGGAATTTCCCTGGCTTAAAATAGGCCAAAAGGTTTTCACCATTAAAATTCCTTTGGATTTTACCATTAAAATTTCCAGATTGCAATTCTCGCTTCCTCTTTATAAATGTTGGTTAACCTTTGAACATTATCAGTATTTAGGGGAAAGAAATCAAGATCAGGACAAAAGGCCAAGGGGATAGTACAGAGATTAAGGCATTTGCTTTGCATGCAATTGACCCTGGTTTGATTCCTGACACTGCATGTGGTTCCCTGAGCACTGCCTAGTGTGATTTGTCTCTGAGCACAGAATGCAGGAGTAATCCTTGAGTACTACTGGGTGTGGCATCTAGAGTTGAACAAAATGTTTTCAATTTCTTCTTTTTTTCCTTTTCCTCCTCCTCCTCCTCCTCCTTTTTTTTTTTTACAACTGTTACTTTTTATATTTTTGCTTTTTTGGGGGGTCACACCCAGCAATGTTGAGGGGTTATTCATTCCTGGCTCTGCACTCAGGAATTACTCCTGGCAGTCCTTGGGGGCCATATAGGATGCCAGGGAATTGAACCCAGTTTGGCAATATGCAAGGCAAACGTCCTCCCTGCTGTGCTATTGCTCTGGCCCCCTCCTCCTACTTCTTCTCTTCTTCCTCCTTCTTTTCTCCTTCTTCCTCCCTCCTCCTCCTCCTCCTCCTCCATCTCTTCTCCTTTTCATCTTCCCCTCCTCTTCCTCATCCTCCTATTCATCCTCTTCTTCCTCCCTCTCTCCTATTTTTGTCTTTTTTGTTCCTCTTCCTACTCCTCCTCCATTTGCTTTTATAAGACGATATTTATTTAAACACTGTATTCCACATCACCTTCAAAATGTTACCAACCATGCCACATCCAGTACCAATACTTGTTATTATACCAATTGGACGCTAACCCTATACATCCTTAGACTTTCCTCTCCTAACCCTTTAGTAACCTTAATTTTTTTAGTCATAGTCCAAATTCCTTTTCATTTGACAAATTCTTTTCTCTTATTTTGTTTCTTTATATTCATCCGATGAATGATTTCATCCAGTATTTGCCTTTCTCCTTCTGACTTTTGTTTAGTAGACCACATTCATCCAAGTTGCTGGGAAAAGATAAGAATCCAACTGTGTCCTATAGCTTAACCATATTCCAATATGTTTATATATCACAGCTCTTTAACTCTTCAGTCATTGTGTATTTGGGTGGTTTCCAGATCTTGGATATTACAAATAGTGCTGCAGTGAACATAGGTGAGTATATATCTTTTCATTTTAATGTCTTTTCATATTACTGTTTCTGTATTCTTTGGGATCCCTGTTTTTGTATTCTTTGGATATCTATCTAGGTATCTAGAAAGGTACCTAGGAGTGAAATTACTGATCTTATGGTGAATCCATTTAGATCTTATGGTGAATCCATTTGGATCTTATGGTGAATCCATATGATCTTATGGTGAATCCATAAAACCCCAAACAGACATTTCTGATCTGTTGATACAAGTTCATACTGTTTTCCACAGAGACTAGAAGTTACATCCTTACCAACAGGGCTCCTTTTTCACACCAGCACTTATTTCTGCTCTTTTCATATAGGCGATTCTCACATGAATGAAGGATAGCTCATTGCATACTTGGCCATGCATGGCCACTATGCTCATGGGCATAACGTTCTTTCAGTTGTGATATTCAGGCACATTCTGTTGAGTCATTGTGGAGTTCCCATAGCCTTGTTGAGAGTCACACACTTTCATGACACTGGGAGTTCCAGAGAGCAGAACCATCAAGATCACTCTCAGTGCATGTGGACAGCATCAAGGATCTGTCCTTGACGGGGCCTCTCCCTGCACAGCAAAATTTTTTTGCCATTGAATCATTCTCCTGCCCCAATAAGATGTTTAAAACCCCAAACAGACATAATGATCAGTTGACAGAAATGCCAGAGACTTATAGGAACTTGCTCTGGATTTCTCACTAGAAACAGTGTTTCTGTGCTGACAATGAACTACTGTGAGCTATTGTGAAAAATAAGACTGATTATATGCTGTGAGCTGCAGAAAGCACGTTTAAAGCTTAAGATAAAAGAGAGGGCAACTTGAAAATGGATTCAAAATCTATGTAAGTCTGGCAAAAGCAAATAGAGTTTTATCTCACGAGCTGTAACATTCCTAGATGGTATGATTTGGTAGCTTATTGGGTGGGGTTGAGGGGGAGACACCACGCATAGAATTATTTTATATGAACAATTCTTTGGGCATTTTCAGATTCTCCAAATAATCAGCCAAGTGAGTCACAAACAACAATATTGTGCTTTTTGGAGAATAGAAGCAAAACTGTCAATGTATGTGTTGTGTGCAAAACACGTTGTTAATCTAGGTATTTTCAATATTAATCTAGGTAAGGTTTGAGAGATAGTAAAGCAGATAGGGCGCTTGTCTTAGCAGCAGCCAACCTGAGTTCGATCCCCGACATCCCATATGGTTCCTCAGCACCTCCAGAAGTAATTCCTGAGTGTAGAGCCAGGAGTACCCCAAAGCATTGCTGGATAAGCAAAAAAAAAAAAAAAAAACCTTGGAAAATATTAATGCTAACAGACAATGTAGTTTCAAAGTATTCTCATTATTATTTTCAGATGTTAATCTGTGTTGAAAGAAAATCTAATGCTCCTCTCCTCATCAACTCTGTCTTTCAAAAGCTGTCAGAGCTCCATACTTAAAGCCAGGTTCATACTCCAGCCTCCAAGGAAGAAGGACTTCACAGCTGCTGATTATCTCACTGCTGTAGTAAGCAAAGAACAATGGGTCCTGCTGATGGAGAAATGAGAATACTGCCATTGTTGGCATTGCTGCTGAAGATGGGCACTGGTGTCAGGGACCATTCCTGATCTTCTCCTTTGGCTCCAAGTGCTTTGTTTGTTTTGAGGCTCAGGTTGTTCTCAGGGTTTAATTCTGGCTCTGCACCTAGGCATAAATCCTAGTAGGGCTCCGGACCGTATGTGGTGTCAGGAATTGAACCTGGTGTGGCTTCCTGTAAGGCAAGTGCCCTGCCCACTTTACTCTCTCTGGATCATGGTTTTCTTAAAAGCTTCAACATTTTTAACAGATGGATTAAGATACTGCAGAGCCAGGAGATAGCAATATTGTTCTCTGGTAGGGTAGAGCCATGAAGAATGCAGATAAGTGGCTTAAACTCAGATGGTTTATTTTTTTTTCTTTTTCTTTTTTCTTTTTGGGTCACACCCAGCAATGCTCAAGGGTTACTCCTGGCTCTGTGCTCAGGAATTACTCCAGGCAAGGCTCGGGTGACCACCTGGGATGCGGGGATCAAACCAGGGTAGGCCTAGCATTCAAGGCAAATGCCCTACCCGCTATGCTATCCCTGTAGCCCCTCAGGAGGTCCTTTTTAAAGAAAACTATTCCCTTTCCTCAAATCCGTTAGCATCAGACCTAGGAAATCTATTGTCAGAGAAAAGAAGAGCAGGACTTAAAGGAGGGGAGAGGAGAGGGACAGGAGAGGACAGGAGAGGGGAGAGGAGGGAGAGGGGAGGGAGGGAGGAGTGGGAGGGAGGAGGAGGGGAGGGGAGGAGGGAGAGGGGAGGGGAGGAGGGGAGAGGGGAGGGGAGGAGGGGAGAGGGGAGGGGAGGAGGGGAGGGGAGGGGAGGAGGGGAGGAGGGGAGGGGAGGAGGGGAGGGGGAGGGGAGGAGGGAGAGGGGGGAGGGAGAGAGGGGGAGAGGGGAGGGAGGAGAGGAGAGGGAGGAGATGAGGAGGAGAGGAGAGGAGGGGAGGGAGGGAGGGGAGGGAGAGGGAAGGAGGGGAGGGAGGAGGAGGGGGAGGAGGGGTAGGGGAAGAGAGGAGAAGAGAGAAGAAGGGAGGGGAGGGAGGAGGAGGAAGGGAGAGAGGAGGGGAGGGGAGGAGAGGTCTCACATGGATGGATCGATGGCAGGACTCTTGTTGAGTCAGAACAATCAGAACTGTTGTCAGTATACAAAGACTCATTTTTTGGTTCGATTTTGAGTTCTAAGTTTTAAAATGTTTTTGATACATTTTCATCAACTTTAATCTGTCTCAGAGTCAAGGTTGAATCTGTGTGTGATAGTTCTACAGCACTCCTACTAGGAGGAATTCAAACACACACACACACACAGCATCAGCACCAGCACTATTCTGGGTCACTTGATGGCATAATGCTAAAGGGGACGGAAGAGTCCTCTTCCTCCACATTATGCTGCTGAGTTTAAACTCTGATTACTTTCTCGCATGACACATTCATCTTCAGCCATCCATGGATGGAAGGATGCACTTATACTCATCTGTGGACTAATCCAGCCTCATCTCTCGCCCCAAACCTGCTTCATGGCAACCTTGATGCTGTATTAATAGAATGCCCAATATTTGCTTTTAAAACTACCATGAGAGTTCCTAACAACTGGTCAGGCGGGGGTTGGGACTTGGGAAGTAAATAGAATGGACGAGAAATATAATAGGATGATTGAAAAAGCGAAGAAGGTAGGGAATCATAGAATAATTTTTAATTATTATTTTATTACACCTCTTTTAGATATTCAATTACAAGATGCTCATGTTTGAGTTTTGGTTCTACAGTGTTTCAACACCCATCCCCTCCACCCATGCCCGTCTCCCATCACCAATGTCCCCACCTCCCTCCCCCTCCCCATCCCACCTCCATGGCAGCTTCTGTATCTCCTTCCTCTCTTTCTCTCTATCTCTCCCTCTGCCTACCTTTCCTACACATCATAGAATGTAGTATATTCTAGGACATGATTGGTTCTGCTAGTTTGATGAACTGTGTAGCCGCGCAACTTGGGGATCCTCATGGTCAGCTGAACTGATGCCAGCTCTCCCGGTTGTGTCTGAGGCTCTGCATGCTATGGCTGGTCACCCCAGGGCAGTTCCTGGGCAGGGCCACCTGGCTCCGGAACAAGATAGAGAGGGGAAGGGGTGGCCCCAGCTCCATCTGATGAATGCCTGGTGATTTCTGCTTCTGGAAACCGCCTACCTGGGCTCAAACTCGGCTACTCTGTTAATCTGGTCTTGAGATCAGCGAGAGACTAATTTTTATACAAGTGAAATCCCTTAAATACTCAGATTATTCAGAGAAGCATCACCCAATCATGTACCCAAATAATTGAACTTTTTGGGATTTGGTACACTTTGCAGGGCTCAGCAGCCACAGGGCTCTGTACTCAGGGGTCACTCCTGGCAGTGTTCAAGGAACCATATGTGGAACTATAGATTGATTCAATCAGCTGTGTGCAAGACAAGTGTTTTAAGGCCTGTGCGGTATTCCTGGCCCTCTCCTTTGATTTTAATGTCTGCTAGTACACATCTCCCCCACCACCCCCATCATTCCTAATTCCTAATTATTTTCCCTGTGCATTTTATTTCTAATTCCTAGTGCTTCTTTTCCCATTCTCTTTATACACAGTTCTCAAAATCCTTCAACTTCTTCAGTGTCCCATTTCATCTATGGGTTTTAAAATTCTTTTCTTCACTAAAATCCTTCACAAACCCCGTAATCTATATGAATAACTATGCACAGAGCCTTGCTAAGGGCATGTGTTCATCATCAATACTTGACATACTTATGAGCTAGAAACCAGAATGACTCCCATTGACAAAAGGAAACTAAACTCAGGAAGCATAATTATCCTGATCTTTGGTTAGGAAATAGAGCATTCAAGTAGTCTGGCTTGAATTTGATCTCTTTAATACACACATAAACATACACATGTGTCCGCATGTGCAGTCGCACAGACACACACACAGACACACACACAGACACACACACAGACACACACACCCTCTGACTTATGGCAAGTATATGCCATGTCCTAGCACTCATATTCTCACTTGGTACTTGAGGCCTGTGATCTTCTTTGCTCCTGAAGGTTTCACAGACATGATTCTGACAGGACTAGAGAGATCGTCCAGGGATTAATGTACCTGCCCCATATGTAGTCAGCCTAATTCAGTCCCGGGTACCCATATGATCCCCTAGAGCCTCCAGGGTTCATTCCTTTTGTACAGAACCAGGAATAATCCCTGAACACCACAAGGTGTGGCCCAAAAAGCAAAACCCAAAAAGGCAAGCCCTCCTCTGTGGTGGGCACTGTGCTATGTTGGCTAGACCCTCTCAGGGAGGGATGTGGGACCCCAGCTATTGAGAATGTGGCTGCAGATACAGTCTTCAAAGTTTGTCTCCATGGGAGATTCCCTCTGCCACAGACAAGATATGACCATGGAGACAAATATGACTGGGAAATAATGGCAAAAATACCATCTCAAGGTTGTATCTGTCCCAAATTCAAAGACCAAGGAGGCTTTAAAGCCTGTTGTAGCCAAACATGAAATCTATGATAAGCCCACATCTCTTTGACTCCACTGTTCTCCCTGCATTAACATACGCCTCAGAGACCTGGGCCTTACGAAAGCAGGATGAGAATGCTATTCGGGTCTCCCAGAGAGGAATCGAAAGAGCTATGCTTGGAATATCACGCCTCACTCAAGTGAGAGAAGGAATCCGGAGTTCTGACCTCCGTCACTATTCCAGAATTAGGGGACGCTGTCTCGTTTGCCAAGGCATCGAAAATCAGATGGGCTGGACATGTAATGCGATTTGGAGACAACCTCTGGACTAGAGTCATTACCGACTGGATCCCACGGGACGTCAAAAGATCATGTGGCCGCCCACCTACAAGATGGTCAGACTTCCTTGTTAAGACCCTGAAGGAACGGTTTGAGGCTCTTCATATTCCTGAATCAACCAGATGCCATTGGGCTACATTGGCACGTGATAGGGTCAAATGGAAATGTTACTGGCGCCTGCTTGAGCAAATCGATGAATAATGGGATTCAAGTGATCAAGTGATCAAGTGACTCTCTGTGGGGTGACTCTCTTCAGGACAAAGCTATCAGCACGTCCACAGTATAGCTCAGCTTCTTCTACTCAACTCTGCTTCATCCCCCTAAAGAAGAAGACTCTCTAAACTGAGAGCACTAACCAGGGCCTAGAGCACTTTAAAAAGAGTCCAATTTTCTCTTCGCAAGCTGAAATGAAAGTAAAGTAACAGGTGCATGGAAGCATCAAAGAGGAAAGCAATGATGACGAATCTTAAAGATGACAGACTTACCAGCTTGTGTCACTTGAGTCTAGTTTCCTACATCTATCATTTGTGGGTGACTGTGTGTTCCTCCAAAATGTTTATGTAACCATATGTCAGCTTTCTAAAACAATTCAAAATAAAGTTATGATCCAATCCTGCCGACTGGATAGATAGAAGTGAAAACAGTTTTGAAGAGATTGTTGGATAGCTGCGTTCACAGCATCATTAGCCAACATTGCCAAAAGGTGGAAGCTACCCAGAGTGCATCAGAGGATGAACAGATAAGCAAAGCAGGGAGTGAGTGCACAATGGAATATTATTCAGCCTTCAGAGGGGTAAGAAATTTAAACACGTTTTCACGTGGATGAACCTTGAAAACATTATGCTTTGCTTTTGCGTAAACCAGACACCACAGACAAATATCATGTGATTCAACTTAGAAGAGGTTATTCGAGTCATCAAATTCAGAGACAGAAAATAGGTGGTGGTTGCCAGGAGCTGAGGGGAAGGAGGAGTAGCGGACTAGCTATTTCAAGCATACAGAGTTTCAGTCTTACCAGATGAAGTGAATTCTGGAAATCGGTTGCACAACAATGTATAGGTTCTCAGCACTATTGAGCTAAACTTAAAAATAGTTAAGATGGAGCCGGAGGGATAGCACAGTGGGTAGGGCGTTTGCCTTGCATGCGGCCAACCAGGGTTCGATCCCTGGCATCCCACATGGTCCCCCAAGCACTGCCAGGAGTAATTCCTGAGTGCAGAGTCAGGACTAACCCCTGAGTGTCGCCAGTTGTGACCCAAAAAATAAAAAAAAGTTAAGAAGGTAAATTTTACGTTTTTATTTGCTTACTACCATTCCAAAACATTAATGAGGCAAGATGTCAAAACTAAACTTTGGCAGGGGAGCATTTAAGAGAGCATTCTCAAACTTTTCCCCCTGGAGCATGAGAGAGAGTACAAGTAAGGCACTTGCCTTTGTATGCATGCAGTTGATCCGGGTTCAATCACAGGCACCTCATATGCTCCCCAAAGCCTTGCCAGGAGTGATCTCTGAACACAGTGGGGTGTGGCACAAAAAACAATCTCTGCCCACCCAGCCCTTGTACACAGATTTTAATAGTACATGGTAAAGGCATTTGTTTTGTATGTTACTGACCTGGTTTGTTCACTGGTACCATACGTGATTCCCTGAGCAACCACAGGAGTTATCCCTAAGCTTGGAGCCAAGAGTAAGCCCTGAGGACTGCTAAGTGTTATTAAGTGTTACTGGGGTACCTGCTATTGAGGCAGCCTGGGGATGGGCGGGAGGGGTGGGGTACATTGGTGGTGGAAATGGGGCACTGGTGGAGGGATGGGTGCTGGTATACTGTACTACCAAGAACCAATTATGAACACCTTTGTAATTGTATGTCTCATGGTGGTATAATAAAAAATTTTTTAAAAAGAAAAAAAAAATCAAACATTAAAATAATAAAAATTGCCAGAAGGCTGAGATGCTGCTCAGTGTATGTCCTTGAAGGAGAAAGGTAACTCTGCCCACTGGAGCAGACCAGAGTCCCAAAGAAACAAGAAGAACAAGGAGGAAGTTCTCAGGGGCAATCGTGCCAAGTACAGAAATGCTTGCCACGAGTGCTGACATGTGGTGGCTGGGGACACTGGCACTTGTTCTGGCTAACACGAGGCAGAGGAAGAAAGAAAGCGGAGAAAGTGCATAGGTTCAGGGTTGCAAACTAGTGAGAGCTGGTTGTTTGCCGCAACCCAAACAAACAGGAGGGAAAGGCCACTGGTTGCAAATCTCAGAGGGTAATCACAATAGCCAGAGCCGAACAGGAAGAACCAGAAAGTCCCAGTGCATAAATTGGAGAAAAATGCCTTAGAGGCTTTAAAGACTGACATTCTGATAGCAGAGATGACGAGCAGGCCCAGGAGTAAGGGATCAGGCTGAGGATTAAAGTAGCCTGCAGCAGAAACTGGAGAGACCCCATGATGGCGGATCAAAGTCTCTCTCAGTCCTTGGGTGCTGGGTGGCGATCTGGCTTGGCTGTGACTCATGACAATGAAAGAGGAGCCAAACAAACAAGTCAAGAGGAAAAGGAAACCTTGTAGGGGTTTGATTTCAGAGTAACCCTAGCCACCTGCCCAGTCCAAAAGAGCCGCCTGCCGGGTGCTACAGCAGGAGGCAAGCTGTGTGCCACACAGTTGAGAACTAGCTGTCCTGCTCATAAACTCATCTTAACCCTTTCTCCAGAGGTCTTTAAAAATCACTTTATTAAGGATGGTCCAAATTTGCCCCAGATGTTGCTGTCGGAGTCCCTTTGAAGAAAGTCTCTGCATCTTTCTTTCTTTCTTTCTTTCTTTTCTTTCTTTCTTTCTTTCTTTCTTTCTTTCTTTCTTTCTTTCTTTCTTTCTTTCTTTCTTTCTTTTCTTTCTTTCTTTCTTTTCTTTCTTTCTTTCTTTCTTTCTTTCTTTCTTTCTTTCTTTCTTTCTTTCTTTCTTTCTTTCTTTCTTTCTTTCTTTCTTTCTTTCTTTCTTTCTTTCTTTCTTTTTCTCTCTCTTTATTTCTTTCTTTCTCTCTTTCTCTTTCTCTCTTTCTCTCTCTTTATCTTTCTCTCTCCCTCCCTCCCTCCCATCCTCCCTACCTCCCTCCCTTCCTTCCTTCCTTCCTTCCTTCCTTCCTTCCTTCCTTCCTTCCTTCCTTCCTTCTTTCTCCCTCCTTTTTAAAAATTATACTGAAGTGCTTGTCACTTGTCACTTGTGTTCCCGTTGTTCATCGGTTTGCTCGAGCAGGCACCAGTAACATCTCCATTCATTGGAAATGAAGTTCATTACCAAGTACACATAACCTAATATTTACCATCATCTTAACTGTACAGTTCAATGACATTAATTTCATTCACAGTATTTTGCATCTATTACCAACAGCTATTCACAAAGTGTTTTATGACCCCAGACAAAAACGCAAATCTCAGGAAACAGTAACTCTACATCGCTCCCTCCCCAGCCTCTGGCAACTGTCCATCTGCTCTCTGTATCTGTGAGTTCCGTTTTTTGTGTTTTTGACAATATGCCTTTGTACTATGTACTTTGTATGCCTTTTTCCTCTTTTTTCCTGGTTCATACTCTTCCACTTCATGGGATTGCCTCTCCTCCTCCCAACCCCCATTCTTATTTAAGGCTTGATCTCAATCTTTTTTCTAGATCACAGGCTTGTCTAGTATCCTTAGACTTCTATATTGCTTGATATTTTAGTGAAAAATAGCAAATGATGACAAAAGTCATAATGAGACTAAGAGAAAAGTAAATGTTGGGAGACACAGAATTTGGCTATATTACCAGGACAGAAATACAGGGTTCTCATATTAGACTAAGCAAAGACAATAACCTGAAAATAGCCACCCTGTGGAATCAGTTATTTTGAAGTCTCTGTCAGTTGATGGAGGCTGTAATTTTTCCTGTCAGTCATGATAACACTCCTTCACAGTGCATTGTTCCTTGCGGGAGAACTCATGTGACAGCTTGCTTTATTCGTGCTGTACTTCTTCCTCATAATATTTTTAAGTTCACTTATTTGTCTTTAGCAGATAACATTCAGTGTTATTTGGTATCACAAAATTGTGCATTCATCTCTACTGTCTCATCCTCAAACATTTTCCTTCTTCCAAACAGGAGCCCGTATTCCTGAGCAGGCCGCCCCTTTCCCCCCTCCTCCAAGTCCCCGCCAACTGTGTTACAGTCTGTCTCCATAGATTAGTCCATTCTGGACATTTATTATTAAAGGAACCGTGCAACAAATAGCATTCATGTCTGCATTCTTTTCACTTAACATCAGATTTTTAAGAAGCTGGAGCCATTGTACAGTGGGTAAGGCATTTGCCTTGAAGGCAGCCACCCTGGGTTCAGTTCCCAGCACCGCATATTGATCCCTTGAGCACAGAAGTAAGCCCTGAGTACCACCAAGTGTGGCCACCAAAAAACAAAACAAGGGGCCAGAGCGGTAGTCCAGTGGTTAGGGCATTTGCCTTGCATGCAGCCGACTCAGGTTCAATCCCGGCATCGCATATGGTCCCCTGAGCAACGCCAGGAGTAGTTCCTGAGTGCAGAGCCAGGAGTAACCCCTGAACGTTGCTGGGTGTGACCCCCCCAAATAAACCAAAACAAACAAACAAATGTGGAGAGAAAAGAAACATCATGTTTTTGAGGTTGAGCCATGAGGTAGCATGTTTCAATACCCCTGACATTCTTTCTTCTTGGCCCCCGCCCAGTTCTTTGGCCCCAGCTGTGTTTTTTGAACTGAATTCAATTCTGACAGTAGCTCCTAGGTTAAGTTAAGCCTCAGATCCCTCAGGTTCAGTAGTCAGTCTCACAAAACTCCCCATTCGCCTTCAGATACTAGTCACAAAAGAGGTTTCCAGGCTACCCACATTTCTACCCAGTCAACTACAATGTAGAGATTTCTATGACCGCTTCTCACTCACTTCCATAACTCCCACTCACAAAACTTAAGGAAGTACTTCATGGAGCCAGAAAGATAATACTGTGCGTGCCTTGCACACAGACAACCAAGCTTCTAAGCCCAGCCCTGAACATGGTCGCCTGAACACGATTAGATGTGACCCCTGAGCACACAGCCAGAAGTAGGATCTGAGCACGGCTGGATATGGCCCAACAACACACTCCTCTACAGAAGAAAACCCATTACTTGCAGTAACCAGATTATTGGGTAGTTCTCCCACTCGGGAATAGCAAAGAAGAGATGTGTGGGCAGGGCATGAAGAAGGGGAGCAAAAGAGATTCCAAGGCCTTTCAGGGTATGCCCACCACCCCAGCTTTTCACTGTGTTCACTTAGAACACACTCCAAAGCCTGTTGTTGTTGCTGTTGTTGTGTGTACGTAGTGGTGGGTGTTTTCTAAAGGTTTTATTGTGAAGGAAAGCTTGATTCCTATAACTGAATTTTTGAGGCATATACTCAATATTTTAATTAAAAACTAATTGTGTGACATTTGGGCCATGCCTTACTGTGCTCAGGAATCACTCCTGGTGGAGCTCAGGGGACCATATGGGGTGCTGTGGATCCAACTCAGGTGAGTCACATGTAAGGCAAGCACCCTTCCCACTGTATTATCTCTCCGGTCAGCCATAGCCATTTTAATGAGGGAAGGTCTGATAACTATCCAGGGAGGTCTGGTTCCTGTTCCCACTTTTTCCTCATTACCACTGTCGGGAATGCCCGTTCCTACTTTAAGTGTATCTGTGTAATACATCACCCTGACGTGTTTGTGGACCTTGTCATGTGTAAATCCTCCTCCCTTCACCAGCTGCAGTTTCTAGGGCAACCCCTATCCAGTCCGGGGATAGGCCCTAAATAAAGAACCTCTGGAAAGCTGGGTGCTCAGACTTTGGAGGAGACTCTGCTGTGCCTATACCAGTGCTAAGTAAAGTTATTGGCTTCTCTCTCTCTCTCTCTCTCTCTCTCTCTCTCTCTCTCTCTCTCTCTTTCTCTCTGTCTCTCTCTCTCCCTCTCCCTCTCCTTCCCCTTGTTCCTTGGCATGCATGTCTTTGTCTCTTTCCTTTGCTAAGTGATTCCACAACATTATTACATAGGTGTGGTTGATTAAATCAGCTATAATCACTGAACTTGATCTCCTGTCCTTCTTTCCTCCTCAGAGGTTTTTTTTTTTTTTTGGGGGAGGGTTGCTTGCTGAAAATCTCAACTTTCTAATCATGATTTGACTTTGCTGGCCTTCGGTTTCCATCCTGAAATGATCAAAGCAACCCCCACTACTAACACACACACACACACACACACACACACCGTGAATCACCTCATTAGTCTAAACTCCTATATGGCGGAAAGGGGCTTATTATGAATGACAAAGAAGGATATGACCACATCATTTAGGAAGTCCCATGTTTTTAAGATACTTATGACAGAAACCAGGGACAAAGATAAATTTTGTATTTCTTTTGGTTTTTGGTTTTGGAGCCACTCTGGCTGTGCTCAGGGATCACTCCTGGTGGACCTTGGAGGTCCATGGGGTGTGCTGGGAAATGAATCCATTGGGAGGCAAGGACCTGCCCACTCTACTGTTATTTCAGCTCCCAAATACGTATTTTTTTATTCTACCATAATAGCTTATTTGTTTTTGTACCAGAATAATTTTCCCTTGTCTGATATACCACATTTGTTTACCCACCCCTTAGTTGATAGATATTTGAATTGCTGCCAACTTTTAGTTATTGTTAATAACGAAGTGCTCTGAACTTTGGTGTATAATTATTGTATAGACATGTATTTTCACACGTGTTTTTTCCTAGATAAATGTGTAGGAATGGAATTGCTGAATCAAATAAGGACTACATATTTTAATTCTATAGAACGACAAAACTCCCAACTTATTTTTCAAATACTAGCATTTAAATTTTTTTGTAAGTAAATTTAGATTTTCTTCAAGCCATCATTTTCCATTTCTTTCATCTGTCACAATATCTAGCTTGATTTCTTAGATCTGGCAAAAGGAACAGTATGTGTGTGTGATGATATAAGAACTTAAGAAAATATACTTTTTATCCTGGAAAGAAGTATCCAAAGAGGTTTGTTTGGGGGTGAAGGGAGGTTAGTGATTCTGGCGATCTAACCTAGAACTTCACACACTATCAGCTAGCCAGTAAATCTATGCATATGTGCATTGTTTTCTTTGCTTTTCTTGCTTTGCACACCGAGGAAATGCAGGCAACTATTGGTGTGGGGTGTGTGTGTGTGTGTGTGTGTGTGTGTGTGTGTGTGTGTTGTGGAGTATTGGACAGAGAATGGTGGTTTGCAAATTGTAGCTGAAGAGTGAGTGGAACTATTTTTTCCCCGTTGTTTGGGGGGGAAAGCTTACTCCTGGTTCTGCACTCACTCAAGGGTCACTCCCAGCAGTGCTCAGGGGACCATATGGGGTGTCTGGGATTGAACCCAGGTTGGTGGCATGCAAGGCAAGTATCCTATCCACTGTACTATTGCTCCATCCCAAAGACTGAGGGAACCAGAACAAGAGTGATTCATCCAATCTTTCTAGTCAAGTGCTTACACGTATTCTCAGAGAATATTTGTCTATTCTTATTCAAAGTGATATATCCAATTTACACCGTACCACAGACAGGCAGTGATTTAAATGTATTCTCTCTCTTACTTTTCAGCTTAACTCAACTCTCTATCATGAAGGCAGCCTTACTCCAAGGGTGTCAGGACTCATTCAGTTGCCAGTGGTAGAAAACCAACTTAAACTAACTTCTGAAAAAAAACTGCAGGAGGAAGTTATTGGCTATAAGTGTGAGAGTTCCTAAGCCCCAGGCAAGACTCGGGCCATGATCATCATACTGTCCATGTTCACTGTTTCCCTGAGTGTACTCATCCGGTGTTGACTTTATTTTCAGTAAGATTCTTTCCACCAGGCAGTTAGATGGTCCCTGGCAGTTCCTTTGCTTCTCATTATATCTTTATAGCGTTCACATTATTGTGGACCCATCATCAGGAGAAGCTGATTCTTGTTGAATGGAAACTCTAGAGATGCTTTCAGAGTTCTGACATTTCTCAGTTTCTCAGTTTCTCTCTGAACCGCAATTTCCTTTAGAAACTCTTGGCCTCCTCCGCCTGTACTTCACGTTCAGAGAGCAAGCGCCTTATCCCATTTTTTGGAAAGGAACATGGACTGATGTCACCTGTAGAATGATAGAAAATTATAATGTGTGAGGGCCCTTTTTGCAATATGATCTACCAAGTTTTTCTTTTGTTTTGTTTTTTACTCTGTTTGAATCTTTGCTTTGCTGGGAAATCATTTCTATCCACAGGTCTTTTTTCTCCCTCCCCCCCTTTATTTTTTTGCCCTATTTGCATCCTTGCTTTGCTGGGCAGTTGGAAAGACATTTCCTTTCATCTGAAAGAGGACCTCCCCTAGACAGCGAGGTTGTTTCCCTGGCGTAGCGGACCTAGGCTCTTGAGCATGAAACCTAAGCTCTTTCTCCGGTTCACATTAGCACTTTCCCGTATCTTCCAATACTGAGAAATGTATCCCTAGGCTGATAAAACTGGAATGCCCTCACAAGCCCAACTCAGCTCAAGGACAAGCCTGGGAAGTTCTCTGTCCCTTCTCTTTCCAGTCTCTGTGGCAATTTATCTCTTAGCACAAAGTCCTTTTTTTGTTTTTGACCATACAAAAACATCACAGGAGTGTATATAACTATGGAAAGTTGGTTTGGTCAATTTAAAAGGGGTTCAAGACTCTGCAATTTTTTAAAAGTTATTTATTTATTTTGCTTTTTTGGGTCACACCTAGGAATGTTTAGGGGTTACACGTGACTCTGCACTCAGGAATTACTCCTGGTGGTGCTCAGGGGACTATATGGAATGCCAAGGCTCGAACCCAGGTCGGCCGTGTGCAAAGGCAAACACCCTACCCACTGTACTATTGCTCTGGCCCCTTAATTTTGAATGAGACTGTGATTTATAAAGTTGTTCATAATACAGTTGTTTCAGGGAGTACAATGTTCCAACACCAATCCCACCACAAGTGTCCCCCTCCCTCCATGAATGACCCCAGGTCCCTCCCACCCCCTAGCCTATTCCCTTGGAAGGCATATAACAAATTCATTCCATATAACTTGCTTCAACCAAACTTAAAGAAATGTTAAATGGAATTATCAGAAAATAAATCAGTAAAAGTTGACAAGTGATGATTGATTGTTAAGTATTTTTAACCAATATAAATAAAATGTTAGTTCATTATTGAAAATGTATAAACTCCGTTAGAGACTTAGAGCAAACATGCCTGTCTTAATCTCGTAGAGGGCAAACATACACACCATTAGTGAGTGCCATAGTCAGTGCCACATGTTGGGAAGTTTGTCCTGTCTCCTGCAATGGGAAGGACATGGAAAGAACTGGAGGCTGACTCACCTCACTCTACCATGTTCCAGCAAGAACTTGAAGGAGTTCAACAAGTCCAAATTTAAGCTTAGCCAACATTGTAATGTGCATTTGTCAAGGGAGATGAAGATATCACTTTAGTAGTTTATTAGTGCAAAGTAAACATTTTTATATATTAAATCATACATATTGCTATTATATAAAATATACTATTATAGAACTATTTAGTTATATATAATATAAATGTTGTATAATATACCTGATATAATATATCACATATTATAAATTAAACATATACAAGTTTGTTTCTTCGTCTTTTTTATTTATTTTTTTTTTTGCTTTTTGGGTCATACTGGCAATGCTCAGGGGTTTCTCCTGGCTCTGCACTCAGGAATTACTCCTGACGGTGCTCGGGAACCATATGGGATGCCGGGAATCGAACCCAGGTCGGCTGCGTGCAAGGAAAACGCCCTACCTGCTGTGCTATCACTCCGGCCTCTGTTTCATCTTTATTGATTGTGGTCTGGGCCCTATAAGTGTTGAAAATAGACCAGCTTCTCTTTCTTCCTTTCCTTGCTACCTCAGCTGGGCATTTGTCTTAGACACACTCCTAAAATGAAGTGCATTGAAAGCCCTAAGTTTATTCACTCAAGGCTTGAATTTGTATCTGTTATACTTTCTATATTAGGGCAATCACAAATGCAAATCCTAGGCAAGCAAAGACTCTGGAAAAGAGATTGATAGGATCAGTGTATTGAAGTTCATTTGGAAAGAGTAGTTGTAAAAATGAAGGGGGAAAAGTCATATTCATGTGAGTTAAGACAGCCTCGGCTACAAGAAAAGGCACAGTGAGCCATCAAGTGCAAAACAAATATGAGAACCCACATAGTGGAAAGAGTCACATTGCTGGAGGAATTCACAGAACTTGATGGTCACTGTTAAACCACCTATCTAGGAGGTGAGACTTATTACGGCTACTTGACGCTGAGAAACAGAGATACAAATATTTATGGTCTCTGTGTTATGTTCCAGGTTTTTAAAAAGCCAAATATCAACACTAGTATGGACCCATTACACCATGCAGGGCTAGGCACAACCCAAAAAATATGGGCCTCCTTGCTCAAATGTTTTGAGAAATTTCAAGATGGTGACAGCAAACCATTAAACCAAGTATGCTCTCCAGGTGATGGTCAAAGCTGCAAGCCCAGGAACCTGACAGAGATCTTGAGTCTTTGTTCCTAAACAGTTGCATGAATGTCTCAAGCAGACCAGTGATTGTCCAACTGGGTGCACAAATTCCTGAAGGTTCTCTGATAACCTGTTTTGTGTCTTGAGACATTTTTTCATTGTTTTCTCTGACTGTCATCACTCAGACTTAGGAAACACCGGGCCATCTTTCCTATCAAAAGGCAGTCCTGTAAGGGCTCTCATTCACTGCTGGTGGGAATGTCAACTGGCCCAGACTTTTGGGGAAACAATATAGACATTCATGGGGCCAGAGCGATAGCCCAGCAGGTAGGGTGTTTGTCTTACACGCAGCCGGCCTGTGCCAGCCCGGGTTCGATCCCTGGCATCCCATATGGTCCCCTGAGCACCACCAGGAGTAATTTCTAAGTGCAGAGCCAGGAGAAACCTCTGAGCATTGCTGGGTGTGACCCAAAAAAAATATAGACATTCTTCACAAAACAAAGAATTGAGCTTCTTTCTATACAACCCAGCAATTTGCTCCTGGGAGTATACTCAAGGGTCCTCAAACACAATGCAGATAAGACATCTACACTCCTATGTTCATTGCAGCACCATTCCTTATAGTAAAAAATTTGGAAGAAATCCAGGTGCCCAAGAACAGATGAGTGGATAAAGAGACTATGGTCACTTGTCACTTGTCTTCCCATTGCTCATCGATTTGCTTGAGCGGGTGCCAGTAATGTCCCCATTCATTGGGAATGAGGTCCATTATTGTTACTGTTTTTGGCATATCGAATACACCAAGGGTAGCTTGTCAGGCTTCGTCGTGGCTCTGGGTTCATCTAAGGGGACCCAGTCTTTTTCTATGTCAGACCATCAACCATCCAGGGGCCCACGGGGCAGAGCCCTGGGTGTAGACAAGCCTGTGTCCATCTACACAATGGAATACTATGCAGCCACTAGAAAAAAATAGGTCATGCTGATACGTGGATAGATGAGAATACCATGCTGAGTGAAACGAATCAGAGGGAGAGGGACAGACAATATGGTCACATTCATTTGCAAGATGTAAAGAAATGCAGTAGGAGAATAATACACAAAGACAGTAGAAACAAAGGCCAGGAGGACTGGTCCTTAGTAGGAAGCTTGCCACAATGTGGGGAGTGCAGTTATGTCAGAGAAGGGTCACTATGACAGTGAGAGTGGGAAACGATCATTCTGACAAGAACTGAGTGATGAAAGGAGGTGCATGATACCCTTTCAGTAACAGAAAGCTACAGTGCCTAAAAAGGAAAATACAAAAGTGTCTGCCACCGAGGTAGATTGCACAGCAGGTGGGAAACTGGGGACATTGGTGGAAGAAAATGGACACCGGTGAAGGGATGGGTGCTTAAACATTGTATGACCAAAACTCAATCATGAGCAACTTCAAAATTTTGCAGCTCATGGTGATTCAAAAAGCAAAATTTAAAAATAGAAAAGTGAAATGAACAGTATTGTAAATCACAGTACCTCAATAAAAACAAAAAAATAATTTTAAGACCAAAACAAGTCATTTCTTTTTATCCCATGGCAGGCCAAATTTGTAAGGCCCAAAGCCTAATTGCGGGAGGTGGGACTTTAAGGAAAAGGATAGAAAATCATAAATAAAAATTAGGTTTTGTAAAGGACCTCAGCAAGTGAAGCCTTGAGAATTCGGCTTCACTCATTCCCTCTGATTAATCTTTCTCTTCCTCCACCTGAGTGCCCAATCTTATCTTCTCTCAACTGCTCAAGGATTTAGTGCCTTTTGATCATCCCTTCCTTGTCCTGGGCCTTTAATCTCACTCCATTTTTATCATTCTCATACTCTATCTCCCTTTTCACTCCTTGGCTTCTCAAGTGCCTCTCTTGTCTCTGCCTTCTTCAGAGCCAAGCTGTATTGGCATTCAATAAATATTTGTTGAATTAATGACTATCTGAGAACAGCCCCTCCCAAGGGAGCTAAGAAACAACTGGATTTCAGTAGGGCTCTGTACCAATGCCAATGTACAGTGAATAAATATAATCATGACTAGAAGTATTTCCCAGTAACACATAAAGTTCTGGATTTGGTCTAGATTTGGTTTGTTACTTTTCTTGTTTAAAAGATATCTTAATTATTCACTTTTGCAAATGGGGAATTTCCTTGAAAAAAAATTCTTTAAAGAGCAACAGTGTCTCTGCATAGAATGCCCAATTTTTAGTTTAATGGTTTCATAAAAGTGAAACCCTTACTCTATGGAGACAGAACTGGGGTGGAGGGGCGTTGGGTAGGGGATGGGGTGTAGTTTACCACAGAACACTTGCCTTGCTTGCATGAAATCCTGGATTCAGTTCTCATGCTGGTATTACACACAGGAAAAATAAAGAAGTTAATTGGTGTGGAGAAATTGTACGGGGGTAAGGGAGTTGCCTTGATCACTTGATCACTTGAATCCCGTTATTCATCGATTTGCTCGAGCAGGCGCCAGTAACATTTCCATTGGACCCTATCACGTGCCAATGTAGCCCAATGGCATCTGGTTGATTCAGGAATATGAAGAGCCTCAAACCGTTCCTTCAGGGTCTTGACAAGGAAGTCTGACCATCTTGTAGGTGGGCGGCCACGTAATCTTTTGACATCCCGTGGGATCCAGTCGGTAATGGCTCTAGTCCAGCGGTTATCTCCAAATTGCATTACATGTCCAGCCCATCTGATTTTCGATGCCTTGGCAAACGAGACAGCGTCCCTGGAGTTGCCTTACCCATGTCTAAACCTAGTTTTGTCCCTGGCACTGCGTATGGTGGTAAACGAGCAATATCAGGGATGATTCCTAAACACAGAGCCAGGAATATCCCCTTAGTATCCCTGGTGTGGCCGCAAATCATCTTCCCCAAAAGAGAGAGAGAGAAAGAGAGGAACACTCCAAAACATCTGTGGATTTGGGGAAATGTAGCTGGAAGGTGAATGAGTACCCTCAATGCCAACCTTGAGTGATTATTAATTTGTTCCTCATTTAACAAATGTTTATAAATGCCCTGATGGAATTGTCCTTGATGTGAGGTTATAACAGTGAGTCAAGCAGGCAAGCTACCTTGTTCTCATAACCCATATATTTTCATGATGGAAGATAGATAGCAAAAAGAAAATGAAGCATAAACAGTATGTTAGTATAGAGCTCCAGGAAGAAAAATAAAGCCAAGAATAGAGGTGGTAAGAGCAAGGCTTAAGGTTTCAGGGAGGGAACCAGACAGATAACACAGGTATAATGGCATCTGCCCTGTATGTGGCTGTCCCTGGTTCCATTCCCAACGCTTCATGGTTCCCTACACTGGGAGTGAGATCACTACCTATAAGCACAGAGTGCCCCTAAACAATACCAGGTATGGGCCAAGCTCTTCCCTTCTCAAAAAAAATTTGAGAATTTTTGAGAAGGAAGGAAGGAAGGAAGGAAGGAAGGAAAATAAGGAAGGAAGGAAGGAAGGAGAAAAGAAAGAAGGAAAGAAAGAAAGGAAGGAAGGAAGGAAGAGAGAGAGAGAGAGAGAGAGAGAAAATCTGAAGACTGAAGAAGGTGAGGCAGTGAGCCATGTGGCTATCTGAGGCCAAAGAATTCCTAGGCATCAAGGGCTAGCAAGGCAGCCAATGTGACTGGAATAAAATGATTGCAAGCAGGCAAAGCTGATTGAGGTCACAGATATCAGGGATTACACAGATCATGTAGCTGGAAGTTAGTGTAAGGACTTGTATGATTAAATGTCAATGAAGCCTATGAGCTGAAGAGGTGGTTTTTTTTTTTTTTTTTTTGGGTCACACCCGGCAAGGCTCAGGGGTTACTCCTGGCTCTGAACTCAGGAACTACTCCTGGTGGTGCTCGGGGACCATATGGGATGCCAGGAATCGAACCTGGGCGGCACAGGCCGGCTGCGTGCAAGGCAAATGCCCTACCCACTGGGTTATCGCCCGGCCCCGAAGAGGTGTTTTTTGACTTTGATTCAGAATGATCCCTGCACATTTTAAAATGGGCTAAATGTGAAAAAAAAAATCAACGAATGGCTGAATGAGGGAAAATGAGAGCCAGAAAATATAGCGAAACTAGTAGGCCTTTACTACCTTGGGAAGCAAGGGATTAAAAAGAAAAACAGTAGGAATGAACTCTTAAAGAGAAGTGAACCTCCCGATTCACTCCCCATTTTCTTCAAGACACAGAGTCCCTCTAAGGAGGCTGGATTGCTTGCTGCCAACTCTCCTGGAAGACACAAGGGCTCAGGAGAAGAAAGAGCTTGGAGGAAGACCTGAAGCGGCATCTTGCAGAAGAAACCTGACCCTTTCAGGCTGAGACTGACAGTGAAGCCTAGGCCAGGGAATGTGGGGGAAATCTGCCAAGCTTACTGTCTGCCTCTCTCCGCGCAGACAACCTTTGAGAGAATCCGTTAGCCATAGAGTTTGCAGAAATGAGACCGAGCAGAGGGGACAACAAAGTTTTCTCATTAGTATACCATGCAGGCCGTGGCAAAATGTGCTGCTAAATCGACTTTGTTCGAACCGTGAGAAAGAAAGACTTAGCCATAAACAGAAGGGAAGATATAATTGTGGGGTATGGAATTAAAGGCGCTCCGAAATGACTCCTCTAGATAAATTTATCTCTGCTAATCATAGTTTATCCCTGCTGTTTTCTTTGATATTCTTTTAAAAAGAAAGTAATTTTTTTTCCTAATCATATAAAGAAGAAATCATATAAAGCAGAAATAAGTTAAAAATTCAAGCAGAATAAAAGGGTATACCCTGCTAAGAAATAATAGAGACTAGTCTCAGTTACATAAACAATAAATTCCTCATACATTAATCTTTTTATTTAACTATCCCAATTATAATTCTGTCAAAAATTAGAGCTAAAAAGGCAACACTTATGTAATTGCTGAAAAGCAAATGTGTGAAAATAGTTATTGTATTTCTGAAAAAGAAAGATAAAAAAGGGTTAGGCATTTTAGAGAAATTTTAGAAAAGGTAACAAAATTTAAAGTACCCTGGAAATAGATCAATAGTATAATCTAGTATCCAGAAATAGACGGAAATATACATGGGGATTGAGGGTAAGATTGATATACAAAGATTTGGGAGGAGGGAAAAGATCATGAATATGTGAAGTTGGAAGGTTTAGCTTACTACTAGAAAAGAAAAATTAGATCCCTACATCATATGAAAAATAAATTACAGATGACTCCAGTATTTAAATGTTAAAAATAAAACCAAGAAGGTACTTGGGAAAGGGCCGGAGCGATAGTTCAGCGGGTAGGGCGTTTGCCTTGTGCGCTGCCGACCAGGGTTCGATCCCCAGCATCCCATATGGTCCCCCAAGCACTACCAGGAGTAATTCCCGAGTGCAGAGCCAGGAGTAACCCCTGAAAATTGCTGGGTATGACCCAAGCCCCCCCACCAAAAAAATGAAAAGAACCTAAAAAAGACAATACAAATGGACAATAAACTAAAGAGTTTTTAAAAAAAAGAAAGTACTTGGGGAAAAAGGTAGTTTATTTTTTCAGTCTTTAAAATAAATTCATTAATTTATGTTCCCTTTCCTTTTCCTTTATGTTTGTTGCAATGACTAGGGGGATACACTGGTTGTGGCTCCAGGGATCCCACACAATAGTGCTAAAAGGGTTGTGCTTGGGGCAGGAGTAGGTTGTTTGCCTTGCATACAGCTAACCCTGATCTCCTGAGCCAGGTCGCCTGAGCCTGCCAGGAGTAGTTTCTGAGTGTAGAGCTAGGAGTAACCTCTGAACATCCCCGGTGTGAGTAAAAAGTAAAATAGAAGAATTGTGCTTGGTATGTGGGGTGGTGGCAGAGATGGAACTCAAAGTTCCATGCCTCGAAATAAAGTGCTTTCTCCCTAAGTCACATCCTGGAGCTCCACAAATTTAAATTCTGAGTGCTGGTCAGGCTAACATTGCAAGGCAATTCTGAGCACTGGTCAGGCTAACATTGCAAGGCATTTCTCTAGACTACCACCAAACAGAACGTCCACAGTAGATGAGGAAAGTCCTTTCTAAGATCTCAAGGAGATTGAGAGATGCAGAACGAGGATTTCTTTCTCGGTAATCTAGAAGCATGCACACACATGCACCCACACAGTGGCATAAATTAACACGAACTCTCAAATCAAGCGGTTTTTTGCAGCTATGTTATAGAAGAAAATGATTTCCCCATATGCAATGTAATATTTACCAAGCTTCCCTTCCCAAATGGGAATCTCTACATTTTTCATACAGAACAGTGTCAGTCACTTCCCTTTTCCCTTGCCTTATATGGTCACGTAGGGCCAAAAGTCCTACCTGCAAGAGAAACAAGAGCCTGACAGAGTTGACTGTTGATTGATGGCTCTTCCAAGAACCTGAAGTAGTGTCTTAAAAAAACACTCTAAAGCCCAACCTTCTCTGCACTTTAAGCCAAATAACATTCCCAGGCAGATATCTCCAGAAAGGAAAGAGGAAACGAGAGAATTTATGATCCATTTGCACAAAAACCTCCTCCAATGAGTAAGTGTGAAGTGAGGACAGAGCGAGTTGTGTCTGTGAGGGCGAGGTGTGTAAATGTTTATAATTGACATTATTTACTGAGGTAATAAGATTTGGGATAATTCTGCTCTTCTATAAAGCTTCTTATTTTCTGCAGTAAATCTTTTGACTTTTTTTTCTCAGTTCTTTAATTTTTTTAAATATTTTATTATACCACCGTGGTGGAGACATTAAGAGAGGTATCCCCCAACTATGAATTTAAACTTGGTAAGATCACTTTCATCAGAAATTCAAGGCCTCAGGTCAAAAAGGTTAAGAGGTAAGTTTGTTTCAAATGGGATGTTTTATTTGCTGGTGATGAGTAGGAGGATTCTCTCTATTCTGACTAAACTTGTTTATCATGTTTTCCCCTTCCTGAGGTTCTTTTCTGCACCTAGATTGTGCTGCTGGAGGCAGTGGGGGTAATCAAAATGGTATCAAGTTAAATGCTTTGTCCTTGACTATTTAATTCCTGGAGAGTCCAGTAACAGCTGCTTGTATTTGCTGGTTTTGGTTTGGGGGCCACATCTACTGGTGCCAGGGATTGAACCTGGAGCTCCTGCCTAAAGCATGGGTTCCAACTCATTGAGCTATCTTCTGGGTCCAGTATCTGCAATGCTCAGGGGTTTCTCCTGGCTCTGCACTCAGGAATTACTCCTGGCGGTGCTCGAGGGACCACATGGGATGCCGGGGATCGAACCTGGGCTGGCATGGGCGGCCGTGTGCAAGGCAAACGCCCTACCCGCTGGGCTATCGCTCCGGCCACAGTATCTGCATTTTTACTGAAGGGAGTATGAAAGCTTATGGAGGTCAAGGTCAAGGGAAGAGCTCCTGACCACATGACCTGCCTGAAAATTTCCACTGGACCAGAGAGATAATACAGTAGGTAGGGCATTTCCTTGTACACAGCTCAGTGGGATTTGAACCTGACATCCCATGTTGGTCCCCCAAGACCACCAGGAATAACTCAAAAGTGCAGAGCCAGGAGTAACCCTTGGGCACCACTTGTTGTGGGCCAAAGCCCCCAAAAATAGACAAAAACTCTTCCACTGAGCCCTAGGGGCAGAGAACAGCTAACTGAGACATCAGGCAGTGGGTATTGGCAAAGTATGGCGCTTCTTTATTGGTGCACTTCTTCCAGGAGCTGAAACTGACTCATAAAATCCAGTGTGTCCTCCATATATCGTATTCACACCCCAGCAATTGTGAGGCACAGCACCTGTATGTGCCTGTATGTGGAAAACACTGGCACTTCATACCCACTGCATTCCTGGTTGCTTCTCTGCAAATCGTTAACTTGTGGAGAGCGGCGGGAGCAGAGAGGCAGATACATAGTGCACCATTTCTGCTGGGCTATCAGGTCATTAGCTTCTTTCTGGCTACACAGTTCTCACTAAAGATGGCACTGGAGGTATATATTTAACTCTACTCCATCCTGAAGCCCCAATAAAGCCATTGTACAGGTTATAAAGAAAATGGATAGCAAAAAGAGAGAGAAGACAGTTGTATCCAAATGTGGGAAGCCCAGAGTACAGCAAATGGTAACTGACCTCATAGGAATTATTGGTGGCGTAGCCTGTGGAAAGCTTGGTGTAGATGAGCTATGGGGAGAATCAAGAGGCAGTTGGTTTAGATGGCAGAGTTGAAAGGCACCTCTAGAAATGGATCCTAACAGTAGAATGTCTATCACAAAATAGTTAGAGCACAGTACCCTCCTTTCCCTTGTCTTGGTAGGCCTCCCTCCTCAGCCCAGGGAAGGCTGGAGATTGTCTTTTTTTTTAAAGCATTAAATCAGTTCCATATATATATATATATATATATATATATATATATTTTTTTGCTTTTATTTTGGGTCACACCCGGCGATGTTCAGGGGTTACTCTTGGCTCTGCACTCAGGAATTACTCCTGGCGGTGCTCAGGGGACCATATGGGATGCTGGGGATTGAACTCCGGGCCGGCATAGGCCGCGCCCTTGCAAGGCGAACGCCCTACCCCGCTCGGCTATCGCTCCGGCAGATATGGGGCAGAGCTGCTACTGGCTCTCCCTGTGCCCAGCCGCTCACGAGGCGTCCGGGAGGGATGGTGAGTTCTAGTCCTGGCCCGCCACCCCAGCAGAGCCTCACAACAAGCCAGACAACCCCCCCACTCCATGAGGGCCTCCATTTTCCACATCCGGACTTCCCCCTCATACAGAACTCCACCGAGCAGACCAGCCTATCACAGCCCGGCTTGTGCGGCTGCTCCTGGCCTTGCAGTTCATCAATAAATGCTGGATTTAGAGGTGACTTCAAGAGTATGCTACCAGCGCACAGCAGAGCCTGGCAAGCTACCCGTGTCATATTTGATATGCCAAATACCAGTAACAATTATAGACCTCATTCCCGGGGAATGGTTTGAGGCTCTTTATGTTCCTGGAGCAAGCAGGTGCCCTTGGGCTCTACTTGCATGAGACAGGACATATGGAGATGTTACTGGTGCCCTCTCGAGCAAATGGATGATGAACGGGAAGACAGTGATACAATGATACAGTGATACCACCGTGAGATATACAATTACAAAGATGTTCATGTCTTTGTTTCGGTCATACAGTATTACAGCCCCCATCCCTCCACCAGTGCCCATTTCCCACCACCAATGTCCCCTAAGTCCCTTCCCCTCCCCTAGCCTGCCTCTATGGCAGGGTCTTTATCTCTTCTCTCTCTCTCTCTCTCTCTCTCTCTCTCTCTGTCCTTCTTTTACACATTGCGGATTGCAATACATACATTTAGAGGTTATCATGTATATCCCTTTGCCTACATTTAATGCTTAGTCTCTTGGCTTTTTTAAACAGCAACCAAAATGTCATTTTGTCTGTTAATCTTGTTTCACAATTAGTAGAAATTCTGAGAGAGGTCATACCTTCTCTCTCTATATATATATTTTTTTCTTACTCTTTTTTTGTTTTTCTAGTTTTGGGGCTCTACCCGGAAGTGCTGAGATGCTACCCCAAAAATAGCCCTGGTGGGACTTAAAGGACAGGCAGTGTCAGAGACCAAGCCTGGCCTCCTGCGCATCAAGAGCACTCAACCCACTGAACCACTATGCAGGCAGTAGTGTGATTGTCAAAGACTTTTTCCTTCTTTTTTGAGTTCACACCTGACAGTGCTCCTGGGCTTTCTCCCTGGATCTGTGCTCAGGGAATAATTCTTGGTAGTGCTCAGGAAACCATATGTAATGCCAGGGATCAAACCAGGGATGGTCACATGAAGGTAAGTGCTTTACCCACTATACTCTCTCTCCAGTTCTATATGGTTTTGGTTCTGTTTTTGTTTTTTCAATTCTAAAGAGTAGTTAGTGGTTTATAAGACTTTCCCCTCAAATTTAGTACTGGATAATCGTCAATATGGCTATTACCTTGAATAGCCATATTTATTTATTTATTCATTTATTTGTGTATTTATTTTTGCTTTTTTAGGTCACACCCGCGATGCTTAGTAGTTACTCCTGGCTTTTCGCTCAGGCATTACTCCTGGCAGTGCTCAGGGGACCATATGGGATGCCGGGATCAAACTCTGGTTGGCCACGTGCAAGGCAAATGCCCTACCCACTGTGCTATCGCCTCCGGCCCCAATTTTTTGTGCTACTTTTGGTTCACACCCAGAGATGCTCAGGGGATTACTTAATTTTTTTTGCTCTCAGGGATCAATCCTGATGGTGTTCAGGGGACTGTCTGGGATGCCAGGGATCAAATCCGAGATGGCTGTATGCAGCACTTTCCCCATTGTACTCTCCCTCCTGCCCTCAGCATATTATTATGCAACAAAAAATTCTCTGTGGGTTGGCGGATATGATAGTGGGAAGAACACTGGCTTTGTATGTAGCCAACCCTGTTGGATTCATGCAATACATTAGTCCCTCGAGCCCCTGAAAGAGTAATCCCTGAGTACAGAGCCAGGAATAAGCCCTGAGAATCACTGGGATTATTGGGTTTACTGGACAGGGAGGGTATGACTCCCTGTCCTCCTCTCCTTCCCCACCTCCACACAAAGAATTTCCTGGTGTCTTAGCCTAGCAATAGTTTTTTCCTTTTATCTAAATTTCATTACGCATGATTTCTACCTCCGTATCATTCATTACTTTCTCAATTTGTGTTATTTATGTACAAATATTACTTCCCCCCCTAGACTGTTTCCTGAATCAGAGTTTTTGTTCAGTTTGCTTCTCCTGTGATGATACAACATCTCCCGTCGATCTAGCAGCTACTTGTGTGCCAAGCTCTTGACAGGGACAATCTTTTTGTTATTGGACCCCAATGTCTTCCATGTATCACCGTCCATGCTCTATGCATCATGGAGGCAACAAAGACATAACAAACACTTGTTCTATTAATGTATTAATCAGTGATAGAATAAGAATGTTGCTTAGACATTAGGTCTCCTTCCCAGTTCTTATATCTCCTTTGATGTGCAGCATAGAATAGGTAAGACTTTAGAATAAAATCAGGGCATATTCAAAGGTTAGCTCTGCCACCCTACCATTATCCAACACAATTCTATCCATACTAATGTTATTGCTTTAAAACCTGCTTTATAATACTGCTACACAAACCCCGTTGAGACTAATAATTTCCTAAAGAGAGATTATCTTAGCTCAAAAATGGAAATACATGACTGTTTGAACCTTTGTAGTGTATGTGCATATGTGTGTGTGTGTTGGGGAGGATGAGTATATGTAGTTTATATACCTTGTAGGGTTATTGGTGATGTGATGATACAAAGTACCCAGTAGAGTGCCTGGTGCATAGCAGGAACTCCACCCATGCAAACACTACCTTACACTCTGCCCTCATTTCCCACTTTTCAACTAAAAAGAAAGAAGGCGCAGTGCCAACGAAGAGATGAATTGATGTCAGCTGGGCAATAAGAGAGATGTTAGTCAAATTCCACAGGATTAAGTGGTTATGAATCAGAGGTGTCAAGGTCCACTCCAAATATTTCAAAGAATAACTTTTAGTGTTGCTAGGAAAAATTTTCAGGGTCGGGAGAGTATGAATCTCTGGGAAAAAGAAGTCATTGTTTCGAGTAAAGGGTGAAATTGGTACTTTGAATTCTCTCACTATAACAAGGGACAATTCCATTGGTAAGGATTGGATTAGTCCAAAGGATCTACGCCTCTCACTAGGTCACCTGCATTTTACAGAGGAATAGGAGGTTTAACTGCAGCCACCTGCCAGTTGGTCATCCCACTTCATGCAACCAACCCTGGAAAGTGACTTTCATGTTCCAGAAACTGCCGTCTCTGATTCAGTGAAATTTGCCCACTTGTCTGGGAAAAGGCAGGTCAAGCAATGTTTTTACCTACAAGTAGAAGAAACCAATCACAACTAAATTAGAATATGAACCCAGAGCGATAGTCCAGCAGGAAGAGCATTTGCCTGGGTTCGATCCCTGGCATCCCATATAGTCCCCCGAGCACCGCCAGGAATAATTCCTGAGTGCAGAGCCAGGAGTAACCCCCTGAACATCTCTGAGTGTGACCCAAAAGCAGAAAAAAGAACAGAGTCAGGAGTAAGCCCTGAGCACCATTGGATGTGCCCTCCCAGAAAAAAAAATGACAATTATAATAATAAAAAAATGAAAAATAATTTGGGAGGTAACTCAACAGATACTTTAACAATCCGTGTTTAGTAAAACTGTTCCAAAACAAACTGGTGGAGCTATGCACCCAGGATGGTGTGGGATTGTTTGGGCTTTGTTTATGAGGAGAGCACTTTTAGGACCAGCCTCTTGAGTTGAACTTCAATGCCATCATTAACAGAGGTCTCTGCTAAACCAATGGATAGCATGCAAAGTTGTATGTAAGTACAGTAAGGCATGGACCTTTTTGTCTCCTGACAAGTCACTTGACACTGGTTGTCCTAGGGAGGGTTAACTGTGTGCAAGACAGTGCAATTGACCAAAAGCCACTAGGGGGTAGATTCAGCTCTGATTGGGATATACATGCCCCCATCTTTGGGCCACACACAGCAATATTCAGGGATTACTCCTGGAACTGCTCCAGGACCATAGTGGTGCTGGGGATCAAACTCAGATCATCTATGTGCAAGGCAAGTGCCTTATCCACTGTGGTAGCTCTCTGACCCCTGAGATATAAGCTGCACAATTATCTGTTGCTTATGTGAGATTCATAATCAAAGGGCATTCTATGTTTTTACTTGCTGCAATTGGTAGCCTTAACACATGTGCCTATCTAAATTAATTAAAATTTGATCATGATAAAATCTACTTTATCACTATCTGTATTTTAAAAAATTTTTTTTATTATACCACCATGAGATATACAATTACAAAGATCTTCATGTTTGGGTTTCAGTCATACAGTGTTCCAGCACTCGTTCCTCCACCAGTGCCCATTTCCCATCAACAACTATCTGTATTTTAAGTTCTATCAGATACCACTTTTGCAAAGCAAAAGATAGAAATATTTGTGTACTTTGTAAGTTATGCAACCAGGAAAGCTACTTCTAGTTTATTGCTGTTATTGACTATGCAGGATAATTGATTAGAACATAAAAGATAACTTTTGTTCTAGATGAATGAGATGATACAGCAGAAGCAGTTCTTCACTTTGACATTTGTGGATGCAATTGTTTGCTCTTCTCCTGGGACTACCAGGAAACAGTCTCCTGGGACTACCAGCTATTAGGTCAGAGCAAATGCAGTATGTCCTAAATGAAAAAGAAATATGCTGCTATTTGACTTACTAATGTCTTTATTCAGAGATTTTTCTTAATAATTTTTCTTAATAATGATGAGAGCATCATCAGCCTGAAAATATGTTTATAATTCAAGTCTGTGGTGAGGTTGGTACACGCAGCAGAAGTACTCCTTCTAATTAGTCTTTTGGGAGAAACCATGTTTTGAATCACAGCGTGAAGCTTTGGGAGCTTTACATGAATCACAAGTCGATTAGGCTTTAGAAGAGAGATGCGCTCAAAGCAGAATTTTTTATCTGACTTGGTGAATCTTAAACAGGACCTGACTAATATGCTTGCCATCCTATCAAGATGTAACAACAGGGACCAGCTGACAAGTTCCTGTAGCCATGTCAAAAGGAAGAAATTTACAAAGGATTTGATATAAACATATTAAGAAATTTTGTACTACAAATTCTAAAGACACCTAAAACTTACAAAGCTGTATATCTAAAATCAAAGATAGAGGAATTAAACATTTTAATGTAAAAACTGTAAATATATCTGATATGATTAGTATATAAAAAATTCTGACAGACCAATAAAAAATAAGACAAATGGCTTAGTAGAAAATGGGCAGAAAGGAGAGAGCAGCTGACTTTGCATGCAGCTGACCCGCACTTCATGGTATGGCCCAAAACCCAAAACTAAATAAATAAAAATAGAAAAGTCACGAACATCTTTGTGATGGTCTTTTGTATGTTGATTCAATTAAAAAAATAGAAAAGTAAGGAGAGTGAAAAACAAAAAGGTGAGAAAGAGAAAACACTTTTGGTGTATTTTTTAGTAAATAAATTCAGTCAAAACCTTGTTTTTTTTTTGTTTTGGTTTTTTGTTTGCTTTGCACCCATAACATCCAGCAATGCTCAGAGGTTAGTTCTGGCTCTACTCTCAGGAATTACTCCTGGGAGTGCTGGGGAGGATCTTATGGGGATGCCAGGGATTGAATCTGGGTCAACCCATGCAAGGCAAGCTCTCTACCTGCTGGGCTATGGCTCTGGCCCCTGTACTTTCTTTCTGTGGCAGAATTAGGTCAGCCTACTAATTCTACCTTTCCCCTAAATTTATTTAGTTTATATTTAAAATTAGACTTCCACTTCCTATCAAGATATAACGACAGGGACCAAATATTTCCTGTCACCTGAAACAACTAAAAATGTTGACTATCTATACCTACATATCTATAGATACAGATATCTATGTCTATAGAGATACTATCTATCTACCTATCTGTTTTCCAAGACACTGGACATAGGTCATGAGAACAATGATCTCTGAGAAATGGATAACAAATGACGTTTATACCAATATTGCCCAGTTTACTGCCTTGAATTTTTAGATGGTAACAGAGGAAGATGAAATCCAGGAAAAGCCCAGCAGATTCCCTGAGATGAAGATGTGGAACTGAGTCCAGGGAGACCAAGATAACTGGAGTTTTCAGGGCAGAATAGTCAGATCAGTTGGAGTCACCCAGAAGGAAATATAGATGAATACAATAAACAAATCTAGAGATCCTCAGGTATTCTACAGAATCCTGGCCAGCGCATGAATGAAAGAAAACTGTTCACAGCCAGGAAAAGCCCTTGAAAGTACTGTGAGGACAGTAATGAGAAAGCCTTCACTGGGCATTAGGTTAAGTACTTTCCTCGCTTGTGGAGCAAAGTTGATCTTAGACTTATGCTGTTCTGGTCTGCAATTACAATAAGTTTTCTTCTTTTCTCTGCTGCTTCCCTTTTCTTTGTTGTTGTGGTAGCTGCTGGGGACAGGGGAAAAGGGTGGAAAGATTGTGGTTGTGGTGTTGTAGTGTTGGGGTTACAAATGGCAATGACTTGTAAGATCATACTCATATGTGGCATGTGGGGTGGTGTCAGGGATCAAACTTGCTGTCTCAGACCTGCAAGGCAGGCTCTATTAGTGAGTCACATTCCCTACCCCAAATCCTTACTTGTTTTATTTTATTCAAAGAAAAATATGTTTTGAAATAAAATTCTCATTCAGATAAGTAATTTGCAAATATTTTCTCCAATTCAATGGATTATTCTTCCACATCTGTGATGGTTTGAAGTATGAAAGTATTTTATTTTGTTGAAATACATATATTTTATTTTTTTGTGCATATGTGTATGTGTGTGTGCTTTGGTATTATATCAAAGAAACCATTATCTGGAAATAAAAAACCAAACAACCCATTAGCTAAAGGCCAAAAAGATACATTACTGTTTCCTTCTAAGAATTTTACAGACTTAGCTCTCACACTTAGATCTTGGGTTCATATTTTGAATACCTTATTATTATTATTATTATTATTATTATTATTATTAAATAAATGCTTTATTTGGAGGTGTTTTAAAGAGTTTGCCCCCTGCTTGGCAAGCCTGGCAAGCTTCTCGTGTTGTATTTGATATGCCAAATTCCAGTAACAATTATATTAGGTCATTCCCATGACCTAATATAATGGTTTGAGGCTCTTTATGTTCCTGTAGCAAGCCGATGCCCCTGGCTCTACTGGCATGAGACAGGACATATGGAGATATTACTGGTGCCCGCTCTAGCAAATAGATGATCAACGGGAAGATCGTGATTGTGATTATTATTATTATTAGTTTTTGCCTGTGGTTATATAGATGTACTATCATTTGTTGGAAAGAACACTACCTAATCATGTAATGATATTCTTGTTGAAAGTGAACTGATCAGAAATGTGAGAGATTATTATTTATGGACTCTCAGTTCTATTTCATTGATTTATATATTTATCTGAATGCCAGACCACACAATTTTGATTAGGGTGGGGTTTTTTTGACAGAATATTTTTTGAACTCACTAAAAATTAGTTCTTTAATTTTATTATTCCTTTTTAGAATTGATATTTGAAAATTCCAAATAAATTTCAGTACCAGCTTGTGAATTTTTGGCAAAGAAGCCAGCAGGAATTGATGAATTTATAGTTTAATAGGAGAGTATTAGCTATTTTAACAATATAGAAATTTTCTGGGGGCCAGAGTGATAATCCAGCAGGGAGCATGTTTGCCTTGCACCCAGCAGACCCAGGTTAGATCACTGGCATCCCATATGGTCTCCTGAGCACTGCCAGGATAATTCCTGAGTGCAGAGCCAGGGAGTAACCACTGAGCGTTGCTGAGTGTGACCCAAAAAGGCGAAAAAAAGGAAAAGAAATTTTCCTTTTATTGAATTAGAATGTCTTTCCAGTTTTGAAGGTCTTTCTTAATTCACAGTACCAATTATTTTAGAGTACACAGCAGAGCCTGGCAAGCTATCCATGTTGTATTTGATATGCCAAATCACTGTATCACTGTATTCCCGTTGATCTTCAATTGGCTCAAGCGGGCACCAGTGACATCTCCATATGTCCTGTCTCGTGCTAGAAGAGCCCAAGGGCATCTGCTTGCTCCAGGAACATAAAGAGCCTCAAACCATTCCATGGGAATAAGGTCTATAATTGTTACTGATATTTGGCATATCAAACACGACACGGGTAGCTTGCCAGGCTCTGCCATGCGGGTAGCATACTCTTGTAGTCATCTCTAAATCCAGCATTTATTGATGAATGGGCTGTGATAGGCTGGTCTGCTGGGTGGAGTTCTGATGAGGAGGAAAGTCCTGAAAACTGCATAAACAAAAAGACTAAGAGATTTGACCAAACAAATATTAAGTTATTATTGGGAGAAGGAAAGTCTCCAAGCAGTGCTTCAGTATCCTGAGGGTCATTTCAGATGTCCCAGGGTCACTTACAGTGACACTCAGCCACCTAAGTGAAACAATTCAATATTAGAAACTTAAAGACACTACAGTGCTGCTTGGAGAGGATAGTGCTGGAAGCCACTGGGGCTGTCCAGGTGGTGGCCAGGGACAGCCAAAGTCGCCATCATTGGTATTTGGGGGTCAAAGGGTTAGACCTGGCAGTGCTGGACAAGATCAATGCAGGACCTCATGCACGCAAACTGTGAGTCCCTGAGCCCTATGCTAACCTCCCAGGCTCTCAGGTATGAGTTTTATTCCTCATTGCTTTCTGGCCATGCCAATACACCAACCCAGGGCCTCACACATACAACTCAAATAACCTACCACTGAACCATATGTCTGAGTCCCTTCTATGTCTATTATGTTTTATTCCTGTTGTTTTTCTTTCTGGGCCACACTCAGCGGTATTCAGGGCTTACTCCTGGCTTTGTGCTCAGGGGTCACTCATGACACTGCTCAGGGGTACTGGCAATACAGGGTGCTGGCAATCAGTTGGCCTCATGCAAAGAAACACCTTAACCAATGCACTATTTCTCTGACTTTTTTTTTAATTAAAAGAAAAAAAAAATTTAACTAAAAAAGTCAAACTTGAAAGCTCAGAAGCAAAGCCAGTGCCTGTAATACCTAAGGGAATGAGGCCAAGCATTCACTCCATGTCACCACCCTGCAAGTCTGAGTGGGATCTCCGTGGCTCAGGATTGCCGGCACCACAGCAGTGTGCAGTCTCAGCACACGCAGCCCAGTGTGGGCTCGAGGTGAGCACTGCACCAGGTATGCGAGCACATCACTCGGGTGTGCAGCCTCTGGCAGCACCACGAAAGGAATGGGGAATACTTTTTTTTAATATTTTATGTATATCTAAATTTTTTTTAAATATTCTGGAGGCCAAAAGTAATAAAAAGATTTGGAGAAAATATTTTGAACATTGTCTACACTAATTATAACATATTAAGAAATACTACAAAACATAAGAATGTAACCAACCAATCAACTTGTTGCTGTTGTTTGAGGCCACACCCAGGTGTGCTCCAGCATCACTGTCAGTGAACAGGGAACCATGTGAGGTACCAGTCAAGCCAAGGACAGACCCTTAACCCCTTTATTCTCTCTCTATTACTAAGAACTGTCACTGTATCACTGTCTTCCCGTTCATCATCGATTTGCTCGAGCGGGCACCAGTAACATCTCCATATGTTCTGTCTCACGCAAGTAGAGCCCAAGGACACCTGCTTGCTCCAGGAACATAAAGAGCCTCAAGCCATTCCGTCAGGTCATGGGAATAAGGTCTATAATTGTTACTGGTATCTGGCATATCAAATACGACACGGGTAGCTTGCCAGGCTCTGCCGTGCGGGTAGCATACTCTTGTAGTTATCTCAAAATCCAGCATTATCTCAAAATCCAGCATTATGCCACCGTCACACCTAAGTTTTTAAACACCCTTTTTCTGGCACACATTCGCTCTATGGAAGGTCACTGTGACAGCTGATGATGATGACGCAGTGGTGCCTATCACACCCTACCTAAGTACAATATGGGAGGGGAAAAAAAGACGCAATCTGACAATGGTCCTTTCTTTTTCTTTCCTTTCTTTCACAAGTGAGCTAAGAAGTGGTACTACACAACCACCAAAAATTCCCTAGGCAAATGACCAGAACTGTGGAGGATCAAATTTTAATAAACATGAAAGCTCAACTTCACAAATACTCCAAAGTAGCAAAAATTAAAATAAGATCAATGCTAACCCAACAGACTGTCAAACATAAAGTAGTACTCAGGAAGAATTTTTAAAAATGTCTTCTCATCATATGCCAAATACCAGTAGCAATTTTTAGACCTCATTCCCATGTCCTGATGGAATGGTTTGAGGCTCTTTATGTTCCTGGAGCAAGCAGGTGCCCTTGGGCTCTACTAGCTTGAGACAGTACATATGGAGATGTTACTGGTGCCCGCTCGAAAAAAAATCGATGATGAACGGGAAGACAGTGATACACATTTAATACTTCTTTTTACTACATTTATTCCTACCTATCCATTTTTGACGCAACTGTGAATATAATTATTTTCTGAATTTCACCTTTGGTTAGTTCACTGCTACTATAGAAAAATATGATGGATCTTATCGTGTTGCTGAGGATAAACTTGCCAAGCTCAATATTAATTCTAATAGCTTTTGAAGAATAAATGACTTAAGATTTTCTGTATATCATGTCATGCTATCATAACATCGCTTTACTTCTTCCTTTCCAATTCATTCCTGTTCAATAGCCCTAGCTAAAGCCTTAAGTACAATATTGAACAGAAATGAGAGCAGACAGTTTTGTCTTGTGCAGGATTTTGTTTGAAACAGGTTAGTCTCCCCACCATTATGCATGATATTAGCTTCAAGTTTGTATTATGTCTATTTATTTTTAATTAAGTACTTTGTGAAATTCATCTTGGTATTTCTCTAATATATTATGCAAACTAGAAATGATTATTCTCTTGGGGTCGAAGCGATAGTCCAGTGGGTAGGGCGTTTGCCTTGCATGCGGCCGTACCGGGTTCAATTCCTGGCATCCCATATGGTCCCTGAGCACTGCCAGGAGTAATTCCTTGACTGCAAAGCCAGGAGTAACCCCCTGGAGCATCTCTAAGTGTGACCCAAAAAAAAGCAAAAAAAAATGATTAATGATTATTCTCTTAATTACCTACTGTGTGTTCAGAATGAACAGAGCTAGCTAGCTTTATCCTCTACATGTCCAACCACATGTTTGTTTGTATTTTGTTCTGGCAGTAACAAAGAAAGAAGATATTTTGGCTATAGCATTAAACTGCTCCAAGGTTGTATTAAATGTAATGCCATTTTGGCAAAAGATATAGCATAGTTGTTTTTTTTTAATAATCTCTTTAATAACTAGTTGATCACAGAAACATAAACGCTGTTGGTTTTCAATAAATATGTAATGTAACCTGTGGATTAATTGATAATGGGAGAAGTGATAATATGGAAAAGTTATATCTGCAAATAATTCCAAATTAACCTTTCAGGCAGTCATTTTTATCCTTGTGCCCTTCAACAACTTTCCTCATATATTCTTTATTCTTTTGATTCCTCTATTAAATATAGAAATAACAAAGAGGGGCCGGAGTGATAACACAGCGGGTAGGGCATTTGCCTTGCATGCGGTCTACCTGGGTTCGATCCCCAGCATCCCATATGGTCCCCGAACACTGCCAGGAGTAATTCCTGAGCGAAGAGCCAGGAATAAACCCTGAGCATTGCTGGGTGTGACCCAAAAAGCAAAAACAAAAAAGAAAAAAGAAATAGCAAAAGAGACAGACAAGTTAAGAAGAGAGGAGAAAGATATGAATAACCCGTAAAAACAGTTAAACCTCAATCATGAAGAGGAGTTTGCTATACAATACTTTGGTCTTAGCAAATTCCCAAGCAACAGGAAAATTAACTGTCTTTTGGGACTAGAGAATAATTTGTTATGCAAACATTTATCAGCTTAAACAGTAATATTGATGGGACTGGAGAGTTAGTACAGGGGCTAAAGTCAACCTAGGTTCAATCCCCAGATCTGCATGTGGTTTCCCAGAGACACTTCCAGTCGTGGTCCCTGAGCACAGAGTCAGGAGTAAGCACAAAACAGCCAAGTGTGGTCCTGTTGGATGACTGGGCCTAGTTAGCTTGGGATCTTTGCTAGCAGAGCCTGGCAAGCTACCCGTGTCATATTTGATATGCCAAATACTAGTAACAATTATAGACCTCATTCCCATGACCTGATGAAATGATTTAAGGTTCTTTATGTTCTTGGAGCAAGCAGATGCCCTTGGGCTCTACTAGCATGAGACAGGACATATGGAGATGTTACTGGTGCCCGCTCGAGCCAATTGATGATGAATGGAAGACAGTGATACAGTGATGAAAGAAAAACAATCTGCTGCTCCTTCCACTCAGCAGAAGAAGCTGATCACAGCCCGGCTTTTGCACGGCTGCTTCCCGGCCCGCTGTTCATCAATAAATGCTGGATTTAGAGGTGACTACAAGAGTATGCCACCCGCACGGCAGAGCCTGGCAAGCTACCCGTGTTGTATTTGATATGCCAAATACCAGTAACAATTATAGACCTCATTCCCATGACCTGATGGAATGGTTTGAGGCTCTTTATGTTCCTGGAGCAAGCAGGTGCCCTTGGGGCTCTACTAGCATGAGACAGGACATATGGAGATGTTACTGGTGCCCGCTCAAGCCAATCAATGATGAACGGGAAGACAATGATACAGAGATATAGTTTAAGCTATTTGCATGTCCTTATTCCAGGGTTCATGCTAATGAGATCTCTCTTCTGTGTAAACACTGATGGAGGGTGTGGCAGTTACAGGAGTCATTTTGACTCTGAGTAAATAACTTCTGAAATTTTATAATCTCTTCTATGATTTCAATGTTATCTAGATTGGGCACTATTTCTAATACCCACTGGCCCCAGTGTGGGACAGTTAGACTTTACCAGGAGACCACCACCCTGGCTACTTTGAGATGACCGTTTAAGACCAAGGGAGGGATCGTGACTAGTTTGCCCTCATGCAGGCAAGCATGACCTTTCCAGTGAACAGCATGACACTCCAGAATCATCCTGGTGCAGAATAGAAATAAGAAGGAACTTGTCCGC